>CAUYON010102590.1:0-24761 GCA_963573935.1 Arctocebus calabarensis | reverse complement strand
TGGTTCTCTATTCTGTTCCAAATATCTACCTCTCTGTTTTTGTGCCAGTACCATGCTGTTTTGATCACTATTGATTTATAGTACAGTCTGAGGTCTGGTAGCTTGATTCGTCCTGTTTTGTTTTTATTTCTGAATAGTGTCTTGGCTATTCGAGGATTTTTCTGATTCCATATAAAATGAAGTATTATTTTTTTTTGAGATCTTTAAAATATGACAATGGAGCTTTGATAGGAATTTCATTAAAATTATATATTGCTTTGAGTAGTTTAGACATTTTAACAATGTTGATTCTTCCCAGCCATGAGTATGATATGTTTTCCCATTTATTAACATTTTAAGTCATTTCTTTTCTTAAAGTTTCATAGTTCTTTTTATAGAGGTCTTTCACGTTCTTTGTTAGATAAACTCCCAAATATTTCATCTTCTTTAGCACTACAGTGACCGGAATAGAGTCCTTGACTGTTTTTTCAGCTTGGCTGTTGTTGGTATATATAAAGGCTGCAGATTTATGCGTGTTGAATCACTAGGGTTTCTTAAGCATTACTGATAAGATTGTAAATTTAGGCCACCTCTTTGAAAAATAATTTGATATTATTTTCCAGAGTTGAACATTCACAAATATTTATCAACCAACAATGCCTCTCCTAGTTGAAATCAAAATAGACTATTGTATATATAGAAGAAAGTCAATAACAAGAAATTCTGTATCATCACTATGTGTACAATCAAAAATACTCAAAAGAACACAAATTGCTACTCACAAGAGAATGGATAAACAAAATGTGGTGATTTCACACAATGGAATATTATACAGCAATATGAGGGAATGAATTAGAAGTACACATTAGGAGCAACACAGATTGATCATAGTAAAATAGTATTATGTGAGAATACAAAGACCTGTAAAAATACATTTGTCATGATACTCTTTTTATTTTGCTGCACTATTAAGTTCAAAAACATGAAAAATCATACAATATTAATTTTAAGGTTAGATGTAAGATTTTTATAAAAAGAAAGCAAGTTAACCATAACCAAAAAATTTAGGCTAGCAGCTAGCTCTTGGTAGGAGGCAAGGGGATGAAATGAGGGAACAAAATAGATGTCAAAGTTACAGTTAATATCTTAGCACTTGGAGTGAGTGGTCAGTTCATTATATTATGTTTTGAAAATTTGAGAAAGACAAAAGCAAGTACTAGTCTGACACTTGTTAGAAGTTTGCCTCATACTCATGACAAGGCCTTGTTATTCTCCTAATGGGCATAAACCATCTAATAAAACACCAATATTAAGGTGGTGCCAGTAGCTCAGTGGGTAGGGCATGATCCACATACACTGAGGCTGGAGGGTTTGAATCCAGCTCAGGTGAGCTAAAACAATGACAACTACAAAAAAAAAAATAGCCAGTCATTGTGGCATGTACCTGTAGTCCCAGCTACTTGGGAGGCTGAGGCAAGAGAATTGCTTAAGCCCAAGAGTTGGAGGTTGCTGTTAACTATAATGCCATGGCACTCTACCAAGGGTGACAAAGTGAAACTCCATCTCAAAAAACAAGCAAACAAACAAAAACCAACATCAGCAAAGTTCATCCTGAGATTATGAGAAAGTAAGACAAAATTAAGTTATTGTGTAATCCACCAAATAATAAACTTCTTCCACTCTCAATTATAGAATAAGAATCTCCTACCTCTTTACTAGTCACAGCTTGTACTAGTCGTCCCTCCCTACAGATAAGATTTATTGAGACACACAATCATAAAATAACCTCCACTTCCTAATATCATTCAATCCGGAACCCCACTTCCTTAAACTCTCTACTAGTCAGTATTTTTAAACTAAGGTGAGTACATTTTTTAGACAAAGCTATTGCACACTTAATGGATTATATTATACACTTAACATGTTTTCTTTTTGTTTTAAATTCATATATAATGTACATATTTATTGGTCCAGTTGTATTTTGATACATGCACACAATGTGTAATAACCAAATAAGGGTATCTAGAATACTCATCACCTCAAATATTTATCTTCTTTTTTTTTTTTTACAAATGGACAGTTTATTAAGAATTAAACAAAGGTATGATGTGATACAGTACAAGCAAGACACTCAAGATAGGTATAATAGTACTACTCAAACGAAAACTTAAATTTCACCTCAAAAAAAATCACAAGACAGAGAGAAAGCAATTTTACTGTTTAAGATAAGATATTTCATGCAAAGTATTAACTCTGCCTCCCCCACCCCACCTCCCAGAGCCCAACCTCCCAACAAACAAAAAACTATCTGGGAATACTGCTATGCTAACATATTAACCACAGTATAATCATTCATAGGAAAACAGTAATTAAGCAACGAATTGAGTTAAATAACAAAGAACTCAACCTAGACTTCCCATTTGATCCTACAATCCCATTGCTGGGCATCTATATGGAAGGAAAAAGAAAACTTTTACTATAAAGACATTTGTACAAGGCTGTTTATCACTGCCCAATTTACAATTGCTGAAGTGTGGAAACAGCCTAAATGTCCTTCAACCCAGGAGTGCATTGGTAAGCTATGGTACATGTATACAATGGAATATTACTCAGCCATCAAAAATAATGGAGACTTTGCTGCATTTGTAGTAACTTGGATGGAGGTGAAACATGTTATTCTTAGTGAAACATCACAGGAATGGAGAAGTATGAATCCTATGTATTCAACTTTGATTTGAGGACAATTAATAGCAATGAATGACACAGTGGAGCATGGGGGAAGGAGAGAGCAGACAGAGAAGGAGGGAGGGGGCAAGGGAAAGAAAACCAAAAAAAACAAAAGAAAAGAAAAGAAAATAGTGTCTAACTTTCATACAAATTGGATTCAATTCTGACTAAAGTATATTACTTAAATATTAATTTTGTAATTCAACTTGTCAATATGTTGTTTAGGATATTGCATCCTCATCGATAAGTGAAACACGTTTGTATTTCTCTTTATAACAATATATTGTCTCCAATTTCAATATCAGGTGTATCCAGATCAAGTAGAATGACACTGAAATATTTCTTTTATTGGTTATAAGATTTCTGGAATTGCTTGTTTTATTTATCATTTCTTTGGGTTGGGAACATTCAAATTCTTTTTCTGTAATAGCTCTTTGAAAAATGCATAATAAGCCCCTGGTGGAAGGGACTGTGTTCATTCGTTTCCTGGCCAAGTAACCCATACACCTATATATACCCCAAGACTAAAAGCCTAAAGGGGGAGACAGGGAAAGACCGGGAGAGAAACGGAGAGAGCTTTTCTCCCCCAACTTGAGTTCTCTCTCTCTACCAGGAGCTTTAGTGTTTTCTGTATTCTTTTCTGTAAATAAATTCTGTCTTACCACTGGGGGGGGGGCGGGGAAGAAAAGAAAGTGCGTAATAAATTGTGAACTATAGTCACCCTACAGTCCTATACAAAAATAGAACTCATTTTTCCTATCTAGCTATCATTTTGTATTCTTTTAACCAACTTTTCCCTGTTCCTCCTCCCCCCTTCTCAGCCCTTAGTAACTACTATGCTACTCTCTACTTTTATGAGAACAACTTTTTAAGTTTCCACATATGCATGAGAACATGTATGAAGCACATCTTATTAATGTATAGAAATTATCAGAAAATAGTATTTTCTGGATATCAGTGATTCTTAAGGGGGCAGATGTGGCCTTCTGAATATTAAGCACTTCATTTAACTCAATGAAACCAACATATGTATGAAAAAGAATAAAAAAGCTCAAAAAAATAGCAACTTACAATGTTTCATCCCTTCCATTAATAAACTGTCTGACCTTAAGTAAATGAATCAACTAATTCAAGTCTAAATTTTCCTATCTGGAAAATGACACTATCATTAAGATACATATTAGTGACTGTGTCTATGTATGTATATTATAAATATATCCTGATAGATGTCAAGTCAACTACTGTTATGCCTGGTATATAGAGTAAGAAAAACTTTAATTGACTTTTTTTATAAAGCTTGTAGTTTTATTATTCTTGTTTGGTTATCAAAGATTAGGTGGCTATAAGATGTTAGTTTCATCTCATGGTTATATATTTGGTTCCAGATGTCTATGTCTCTATTTTTGTAGCAATACCATCCTGTTTTGATCACTGTGGCCTTGTAGTACAGCCTAAAGTCTTGAAGTCTGATGTGATGCCCCCAGCTTTGTTTTTATTGCTAAGAATTGCCTTAGCTATATGTTTTTTTTTTCCTGGTTATATACAAAATGAAGAATTATTTTTTTCCAAGTTTTGAAAGTATAATTTTGGTATTTTAATAGGGATGGCATTGAATCTGTAGATTGCTTTGGGAAGTATAGACATTTTAACAATGTTGATTCTTCCTAGCGATCAGTGTGGTATGTTCTTCCATTTGTTAATATCTCCTGCTATTTCTTTTCTTAGGATTTCATAATTTTCTTTATAGATGTCCTTCACCTATTTTGTTAGGTATATTCCTAGGTATTTTGTTTTCTTTGGAGCTATGTTGAAGTAAGCTGAGTCTTAATTAGCCTCTCATCTTGGCTGTTATTGGGAAATACAAAGGCTACTAACTTGCAGACATTGATTTTACATCCTGAGACATTTACTGTATTTTTGATAACTCCCAGGAGTCTTGTGGTTGAGTCTTTGGTATTCTCTAAGTATAAGATCATATCATTAGCAAAGAGGGAGAGTTTGACCTCCTCTGCTCCCATTTGGATGCATTTTTTGGAAGGACACATGGAGAACCCTCAGAGAACTCAGGCTAGACCTCCCACTTGATCCTGCAATCCCTTTACTGGGCATCAACTCAGAAGGAAAAAAATTCTTTTACCATAAGGACACTTTCACTAGACTGTTTATTGCAGCTCAATTTGCAATTACGAACATGTGGAAACAACCTAAATGCCCACCAACCAAAGAATGGTTTAGTAAACTGTGGTATATGTACACCATGGAATACTATTCAGCCACCAAAAAAGATGGAGACTTTATATCCTTTGTATTAACCTGGATGAAAGTGGAACACATTATTTATAGTAAAGCATCACAAAAATGGAGAAAAAAGAATCTTATGTACTCAATTCTCAAAAGAAGACAGTTGTTGACCTGGCATAGTGTGGGGGATGGTGGAAGGGGAGAACAGAGATAGGAAAGGAGGGAAGGTGATGAGGCAAGGGGAGAGCAGAGAGAGGGAAGGAAGGAGGAGGTAAAGGAAGGAAACAGGGAGGAGGGTAAAGGAAGGGGAGAGCAAAGGGGTGAAGGGGGAGAAGGGAAGAGCAGAAAGAGGGAAGGGGAAGTGGAGGAAGGGAAGAGCAAAGAGAGGGAAGGAGGGAGGGGATGAGGATGACAGTGTGTGACATACCTTTTTGGGGCTGGACACAATTATAATAGCGATTTTACCTAATAAATGCAATCGATGTAACCTGATTCTTTGTACCCTCAATGAGTTCCCCTTATCCTTTGGATAGGAGTACTTGATCTGTATAAAACTGAGATACCTATGTTTTCTCAGAAATAGATTATTTTCAAATTCCTTTCTATTCAGTTTTTCTGCTATTTTCATTGTTTTTATTCTTCATTACCAATTACAGAGTTGTCATTCCGCCTTATAATTATTCACTAACATAATGTGACATGTTGGATGATTTTATTACATGATAGGAAAATAACAATACAATGAAGCATACTAGATGTTAAACAAATATGTCCAGGAATAGGTCCAAAGTAATTATTGCCATTGCTTGTGGAATACATGTATAAATAGAATCTGCCTAATGCATTTGATGTCCTGCTTTATATCTGTAGGTGGTGTTTTGTTTTTCTTTTGGAAATTTATGGAAGATATTAAATAAAATTATGAAACAAAAATAATAAATGCAAACTACAGGCTATGTAAATATATATTTTGAAGAAGGGAACAGGATTTTATTGGTTGACTTTTTTTATTACTGAAGTGCAACTTTAAACTCTTCAACCCATTTAAATCCTTTCTTAGGAATAACAATGTACTACCACAGAAGATAACCTAAAAACATGCTACATACTAAGATTGAAGTACGTTTTACTCTCGGCAATTTGATTTTCATGAATTGCTTTTTGGTATTTCCAATTCTCCAAGCTACAAAAGGATTAAATTTGTAATTGGACTCCTAGGTAATTATGTTGTTATTCTTAAAAAGAGAAGTATAACACAAATGAAGACAGTTAAAAACAATGTTTGTCTTAGTATTACACCTATTTATTTCCATGCAAGAAAATGATCATTAGTGAAGAAAATGATATCTTGAAAAGATAGAATTTTTCTAAAAACAAGGTTAGACTGGCAAAGTAGATGTAGTGAGATACTGTCAATAATTATATTTTATTCTTGATTAACTGTATTGTTTTCTTTCCAAAACTTAACTAGAGGAAAAGTCATACAACACACTTACAATGACCTTGTTTTTACATGGACTTTTAAATTTTTTTTTCATTATTTTTAATTGATGTATAACAACAGTATATATTTATGAGGTACAGTGTGATATTGTGATACATTTATACAATATGTAATGATTAAATCAGGATGATGAGCTTACTCACTATATCAAACATTTATCATTTCTTTGTGTTGAGAACATTCAATATCTGTCCTTTTATTTGAAAATATATAAACCATATTTATTAATTTTAGTTATCCAAAGTGCTGGAGAGCACCAGTACTCACACTTCCTATCTAACTGTACTTTTATGCCTGTTAACCAATCTTTGGCTATCTACTTTCCCCTCTATTCTTCTTCATCTCTGGTAACCGATATCCTACTCTCCACTGTCATGCAATCAAAGTTTTTCACTTCTACTAAGTGAAATTCCCTTCTATAAGTGAGAATGTTCTGCATCTATCGTCCTGTGCCTAGCTTATTTCACTTAATGTAATGTGCTCTAAACATATTTAGGCTGGCATTCACAACAAAATTTTATTCTTTTTATGGCTAAATAATACCTGTGTATATTTACCACATTTTTTATCTATTCATTTAGGTTAATTAGGTTTTATCTATTGACTTAGGTTAATTCCACATTTTGACTATTGCAAATAGTGCTGCAATAAACATGGAATTACAGATATCTGTTTAATACATTGATTTCCTTTCCTTTTGTATCCAACAGTGAAATTTCAGTATATGGTAGTTTTGTTTTTGAGTTTTTTGAGAGAACTCTATGCTATTTTCCATAATGGCTTCACTAATTTTCCACCAGCAGTGTATAAGTGTTTTAACTCTTCCTCCACATCTTTATCAATACCTACATTATGCCTTTTTGATAAGAAAATAAGGGCTACACGAATACCTGCTAGCAGTGTGTAAGGATTCTTTTTTCCTCCACATCATTCCCAGTACTTATTATATTTTGTCTTTTTTGATAATAATTATTCTTAATGGAGTGAGGTGATGTCTCATGACAAGGTTACAAAACCTTACTGAGTTGTTTGCACAGTGATGCCAAAGTAAATGCACAGTGGCAAGTTCACAAACTTAATTGCCAAATCTTGTAGTCACTTTCTTCTTTTTAAATAGTTTTTGAGTTAAAGTCTGTCTTTTATGATATTAATATAGCTACTCTTATTCTACTTTGATTTCCATTCACATGACATATCTTTTTCTATGCTTTTACCTTGAGTCCTTATGTAATCTTTATAGGTGAAGTGAGTTTCTAGAAGGAAGCATATAATTGGATGTGTTTTCATCCATTCAGCCACTCTATCTCGTTTAAGTAGGGAATTTAATCTGTTTATAGTCAAAGATTTTATGAGTAAGTGAGGATGATTTACTCATGTCATTTGTTAACTGGGTTTTTTTTTGTTGTTTTTATACCCTTTTCCTTTTTTCTTCTTCTTTTTTATCATTACAGTTTTATGGTGTTCTATAATGATAAGATCTGATTATTTCTCTTTCTACTTTGTGTATGTGATTTGCCTATCAATTTATTATTATTTTCATGAATATCTTCTAGTCATCTTTGTAATTATATGTTAACTATAATTAACAATTATTGTACATTTTAAATAACTAGAAAAGATTATTTTAAATGTTCTCAGCATAATCAAGATAAATTTTTGAGGGGACAAATATGTTAATTACTCTGATCTTATGATTACAGATTGTATACATACATTGAAATATCACACATCATATTGCAGATATGTACAATTATTATGTATCAATGAAAAATAATAAAGACAACAAAAAAACCCAGAATTAACCAAAACTTGTCATTAAAATAGCATTTGGAATTATGTTACTTTTCTGCCTCCATAACCAAAATCTGTTAAATAACTGACTTTGAGAGAAATAGGAAATGACAATAGTATAGAGATAAATGAGTTGTTTTTTATTCCAGATAATTAAATTGTCTAGGTATTCTAATCAATCCCACCAATGTGAAGTTCTCAAGGGCTCCCATTTAATTGACTTTGACTTGTTTAAATCATTTAATCAAGTCATTTTAGCAATAAATTATTTAATCTGAAAACATAAACACATATTAATAGAAGTTCTAGAAAATATACAATTTTAGGTTTTTTTAATCATAGAAAATCTATTATTCAGATAACATAAAATCACATAAACATAATTTTTTGCATAAAGATATTTTTATTGATAAATAACAACAGGAAGAATGTTATAACTATTTATGATGCAGTTTGATGAAAAAACAAAATAAGAGCATGTATAGTCCAGGACAAATGTCATGCCACTCATTTGGGGGGTAGTGAATTTTAATTTGAATGTAACATCAGTGATACAGAAATACATTTGAAGCATTGGGCATGATTGAAAAAACCCATATATCTCCTACCATTTGCTCTTACATATATTTGCTCTTATATTCTTAAATATATTCCCTAGGCATTTAAATGATTTTCTTGAGTAAATATTTACAAACTGTTTTAAAATTAGGCATGATTTTTTCTTTATATTAAAAAAATGGTTGTGGTATGATTTTGTTATTCGCAAATATTTTCCTGGTAGCTCTATTTGCCAACATGACCAAAAAATATAAAACACTCTGAATGTAGATGTAGCCTTCATCAATTTTCTGGTCAGGGATTTTGTAGTGTGTGTGTGCATGTGCACGCATATCCAAATCCATTGACTTCATTAGCTTTTAGGAAATTATTAACAAAAGTTTACATGCTTTTTAAATAAAAAATATTATTTAACCATAAAAGTGATTTTGCATATGTATGCTATCAGAATACTGTAAGAATGGAAATGAAGTATCTGACTAGAATTTTAAGAAATAGCAAGAACATATTAACTTCTGAGATTGAATGTAATAGAACCGGTATAAGAGGAATCAAAATAGGCAGATCAGACACAGATTTCTTAGTGTGCTGTCAAAGAAATAAGAATCCAGCTATATTTCAGAGTGAAAATTAAGCCAGGTATCTAATATTATAACAACAATAAAAAATGGATCCAGGATGTGGAGATACAATAAATAAGTATAATTACTCTGAATTATATATTTTATAAGAAATGAGGTGTTCTGATTAGGTAAAATAATTTCCAGTTTTTAAATCCGTGCATTACTCTTATTATCAGTTAGGATGGGTAATTAGGGGGGAATGCAAGCAAATCCAGAAGATATCACAGGCTACAGCCACGCACACACTGGAATGTGCGTCTTCAGAGCTCCTGAGCTAAATGAGGTATAGGGAGATGTGTGGGGCACAGAGCAAGAGCAAATAGAAGCCAACCTTGCCCTAAGAGAGGCAAGGATTGGATTTTGCCATCAAACATTGAGGCTAAACCAGGAAATTTAAGGCAGAGATGTCAGGGGCATAAGCTTGGTAGTTAAAAGAATAAAAATTAGCAAAAGTGGAGGAAGATGGCTACATAAGTTGCAGGGCCCAGTGCAAAAATCAAAATGCAGTGCCCCTTATTCATAATTATTAAGAATTTTAAGATTGTGACAGAAGAGCATTAAACCAAGCATGGACTCTTCCAAGGGTAGAGCCCTGTACAGTTGAACACAAATATTTCTCTGGGGAGAGTGAAGCAAAGACAAAGGATTCACATCAAAGCATCCTTTCATTGCTCTTTAAAAAAGTAAGGAAAACAAAACAAAACAAAACAAAAAAGATAACAGCAGGCAAGATGTCCTGTGTCTATAACCCCAGTACTTTGGGTGGCCTAGGTGAGAAGACTTCTTGAGGCCTGGAGTTTGAGAGAAGGCTAGGCAATGTAGTGAGACACACTTCTCAAAATAAATAAATAAATAATAATTATCTAGGCGTGATGGCACGTGCTTGTAGTCTCAGCTGTTTAGGAAGCAGAGGTGGCAGGATTGCTTAATCCCTGGGGTTTGAGGTCACAGTGAGCTATGATCAGGCCATTATACTCCAGCCTGGATGACAGAACAAGATCCCATTTCTAAAAAAAAATTGACAACAAACTCCATAAATCATGTCATTCCTATTATTGTTATATTTTGGTAATCTTCCCACTTAAACTTTACCAAGTTTCAATTCCCTGTGGCAAGGTAAGTACATAGGCAATGCTACCTTATGTGACCAAGTTGAATTAATTTTTATGTCTTGTTCTTAGTTAATTATTGAGTACATGCAAAATACTGACTTTGTGGTGCATTTCATCTTGTTTATTTAAGGTGAATTATTTTATAATCTTAGCAATTTATTTTCATCCATAGACCAACTACTAATGAAAAGGATATTTTCATTATTTAAATTCAAAGAGATTGCATGGTACATTAAAAATCACATTTTGGGTTGTTTTGCTAACATTGTTTATGAGATTGTCAGTGAATAAGTTAAGGTTATGTAAAATTTATATTATGTATGTGGCCGTGAGTGAATTAAGCTACATAAAATTGATAATGCATGTTTCTCTATTTGTAAATCAAGGTTCTCTAAATCTTAATACTAACATTGATATAGTAGTGTGTGCGTGTGTGTGTATGTGTGTGTATGCTCTTCTACATGTTTTAAAGAATTTCACCAGGGGTGGAGAGAGCAGGCAATGAACTGGAGCCATTTAGAATTGTCTATGTGTTACATAAGAAGAAGAAAAAACAACAATCTTTGAGGAACAAAGAACAACAACACAACTCTAAATCTAATTTTATTCTTTTCTAATTCATGAGCTATTAACCTATGTCTAACAGCTAGATATTTCTGTATCTCCAAAACAAGTAAAGGTCTTTTGGGGTGTTAATTACAAAGAAATGTAAGTGGTATCAGTTCTGATCACATTATAGTTGTCATTTCTCTAACCGTAACACATTATAAATTAGAGGGGACAACATGCTTCAGAATTACTGTTGGGGCCAGTATATTTTCAGATTATACTTTCTGTGCCAAGGTGTTACAGGTGATTTACCCATGAGTTTTAGGCTATAACTTAAACACACAACTCTTTCTTTGTCTGAAAAAAATTTTAAAACCTCAGCATTTGAAAGGCCGTAGCTCAGCTTCTCAATCCTGAATATCCATGAGAATCACGTGAAGAGATTATATCAAGCACGGATGTTAAATAACTGATAAGGATTCGGCATAGGTGCTGAAGTTTTGTATTATTTAAGTTCCCCAAATAATGTCAATGTTAGGGGCAATTTTGAAAGCCACTGGACCTACCTCTAGATATGTCTGAATTATACTGTCCATTGATGCACAGGAGTGAATTTTTACTTTGATAGCTACAGATCAAAGTAATCCAAACTCCTAACCTTGGCATTTCTTCTCTTTGTGTAGTTTCATGTCTTAAGTCTGGGAACTTTAGGATGAGCTCAATGGATCAAGTTTATCTTGCAGTGGCAAAGCCCTATAATGGGATGGTTTATGGGAATTGGAGGTAAAGTCATGAGGTTTCTTGGTGAAGACACACCCAATGGACCCGTGGGAAGTAGAAAGTGAGAGCGTTCCTGAAAATTGCTGGGAACTGCTATTTGAAATAATAACAAGTCAAAACTTTGCACAGTGACTAACTCTGAGTTAGCACATATTTGCTGAATAAGAAAACGCCAAGTCAAAGTTATTGCGTCTTGTGTCTATGACTAACCGTAGTGTGTGTGTGTGTGTGTGTGGGGGGAAGTTAGCAAACTCATTTCTATAGTCATGAAATCCACAAAACAATAGTTTTGTTAGCAAAACCCCAGTCACTACAGGAAACAGTCATGTACAACTGAAAACTACCAAATGGTATGTGTTATAGCATGATCAGAATGGCTAACACCACAGATGCTGGGGGCCAACTTGCCTGCATCTAATTCAAGGCCCTACCATATATGAAGTAGGAACCCAAGGCAAGTTGTTTTGCTTATGCTCAATTTCTTCACCTGCAAAATGGGAATATTAGAAAGACCTAATTCGAGGGATTGTTTGGAGACTACATTAAGTTAAAATGGGAATAGTATTCAGTGTGTAGTAAGTAGTCAAAATATGTCAGAGATTATAATTATTTGAGGGTAACAAAACTCAATCTAGAAAAGACTGAAACTATTCCCAGTAATTTAGCATCTGCTTTGCTAAATAGCTTCTAACTCAGAGCCAGTGGGACAAACCTGCTATCAAGAGCTGTGAAGGGGGTGACTTACCACCAGGCGCACTTCCATCTGTTGCTGTTGATTAAACATGCCGTTGGAATTAAAGTTGTCACACGCTAATTATAAAGCTGGAGATGGCTAATTCATGTGCCTTTGAAATATACTCCCAGACTAGCAGGTAAACAGTGTCGGCAATTATAGCATCTCATTAATTCTGTAAAAAGTGATGATATTACTTTGAATTAGGTGGTTAATAGTCCCCTTTTCTAGAAAAAAAGTGAAAATTGTCTAGGAGTTGAAAAGCTTCCAATCTGCTGCCAGATGTAAAATTTAAGTATAAGGGAGAATTCTGGAATTTGAGGCAGGGACGTTTTTCTTGGCAAGCAAGTGTTATGCTTACTGAGCTTACTTTGATGACTCAAATATTACTTTAATAACAGAAAAGGTCAATTTCTCCTGGCTTCCAAAACAAATAAACAAAAAAAATTATTCCCCAGAGGGTCAAACAAATGGAGATTTTTTTTTTTTTTTTTTACACTTCATTTTCACTGCAAACATTGTGAACTTCACTGGGCTACTGCTTCAAGTCAGCACCAATTAATGAAATCCTAGGACTTCACAGGCTATTGAGGCCAGCTGTTCAGTGTGCTTCTCATTGTCTGGGTGATTAATATCCTAGTTAAGACTCAGAAAGGCAGAAATTTTTTTTTGTAATCAAAAGGGTCACTCAAGATTTTTTTTTTTTTTTACTTACTTATTTGTCATTAAACATGTTTCTCATGGTTCTTTTGTGGCTGGAAGCATTTCTAATTCCTTTGAACAACAAGACACTTTCATTCTATGTGTTTTCTCATGTTTATACCAGTAAATTTTAGAATCTTCAAAGTTTCCAGATGCTTTATAATGTTCCCTTTTAAAGCTGATTTATTATTAGAAAATGGAATATCCCTTGATTCCCTAAAGTACATTTATTTGTCCTAAACATAAATAAAGTAATATACTCTGAAGACAAGATCTATACATTTTAAAGAAATTAAAGTCAATTGACTCATTATTTCTTTATTTGTACGAATAATTTGCAGCAACATTTTTTTTTATAATAAACACAGGGTATCTTTACTGTTGTTGCTATCGTTAAAATAATTCACCACTAATCAAAGGAATGAAGGAAAGTAGCATTTATTAATTATTGACTATCATCCAGTTTTTCAACTTATTTTATTTACTATTCTCATACATGAGAAAAATGATACCTGGATTTACAATGAAAATGAATATGTGCCAAGTCCATTATGATTTATATAAACCATCACACCTGACCTTGAGGGGAGGACTATGTAAAATTCAAGTTTAAACACTTTATACTGGCTGTACATCTCCTAAGTTGCTCGTTCAAATCTCTCCTTGATTGCATATTCTTGCCTCTGGATCTTCCATAGCTTTAAATTCATTAATAATTTTCCTTTAAGGAATGTATGCTTTATGTATTTTTATGTATTAAAATTGAAGTTTTATGATGATTCCTGGCATTCACTTCAATGGCAACTCAGCTACTTCCTCAAGATATCACAGGTAAAAATATGACCAGTCCAACCTGACTTCTATAACCCTGTATCTCATTACAGTCCCCTGTGGGTGGCATTCCTACTTACGGATACACTTATGTTGCAAGAGCCAAACAGATCAAATCAGGTCTTATAAAAGAACTTCGGAAGAATGTCAACTTAAATTTGCATGCTAAATATATAGTATTATATCAAAATCAGTTTGGTTGATTTAATGGAAATCAATATATCTAAATTACAGAAAATGATAGGATAAATTACTTGGCTTCTTCAGCAAATATATTGCGTAAGGGAAAAAAGAATAAAAATGAAAGCAAAACTTGATAATTAAAAGATATTTAAAAAGACATTGAAAATATTAGGCAAGATGTAAAATTCTAGATTTTATTTATAGATAATATATATTATTTTTACATGTTATTCTTTTCATTATTTTAATTTGTACTTTTATTAAAGCAGTTTTACTTTAACAGAAAATGATGTTTGCTGTATTAAGCCCGTCCACCACTATCAATATCCCACACCAGAGTAGGAATACCTTTGTTACAATGAACTTACATTGACATATCTGACATAGATATCAACCACGTTGGTTACCCTTGAATATTGAATGCATGTGAATTCTATATTTACATACTATTGATGTTCCTTTTAAAATTTATCACAATTTAAAACTATACACATTCTTCACTTATTAGGGTTAGACTAATTAAATCATAGGAGAAAATAGGTAGAGACCATCTAGTATCACTGATACCATTAAGATAGTTAGGACCTTTCTTTTCTTTTCTTTTTTTTTTTTTTTTTTTTTTGCAGTTTTTGGCCGGGGCTGGGTTTGAACCTGCCACCTCCGGCATATGGTGGGGCTGGCACCTTACTTCTTTGAGCCACAGGCACCGCCCAGAACGTTTATTTTCAAATAGCTTTTAAGCAATTACTCTTTCATAGCTTGATTCTCTTTTTCTCTCTCTCAACAAACACACACACACACAGAGTAGACTTTACCTGCCTACCAGGAGTGGTTCACATCTATAGAGTCTATCTATTTCAATCTATTCAAATCTATATATATATTTAATCAAGATATTTTTTAGGCATGAGTCTTAGAATCATAGACCCAGGTATGAAGGAACTTTGTATAAAGAAATTTCCTTAATTCAATTCACCATTTCTCACTTATCATACCCAATCTTTGAAATTAGTATATGTGGTTAGGGTGGTTTATTTAATCCATTAACAAAGTAGATGAGTCACTCACATTATCTCTCCACTGTGGAATATTCTCAGAAATCTGGGTGCATGTTGTGGTCTCTCGTGTTGATATTCCTGCCTTGGTAGCATTCTACCTCACTTCCAAAGCAATGATTTTATTTCAGCATGAACTATTCATTAATAGCCATGAGACCATGATGAAAAACTTAATTTTGTAATATTATTTCTACTTTGGGGAATTACAGAATGCTACAGATTAATGTGTGCTAGTGGAAACAGGTGACATGATGAAAACAAGTTAAGAGTGGTATTAAATGAGCTGGAAATTTTTGGTGGAGGGGTATATCACTCTGTTTTGAATTTGAAAAACCAAACTTTCATAAAAAGTCACTCTTCATAACATGTTCAGAAATGTTGAAAAATATGCAGATTTTAAATAATGTATGACAAATTTTCCTGCCACCCAAATTCCCTATTAACAGATGCAAGAAAATCTTGGTGTGCAGAACCTAAATGAAGTATGTGAACAAACTTGTTCAATGTTAGGGCAGAGACAAACATTCATCAGAGGCAGTGCTTTGACAGCAAACAGTAGACCTGGCCACTCCTTGGAAAGGATGATGAAAAGATAGGCAAGAGGAATAGCAGGAAGAAAAGTCGTCGAGAATGCAGAAAAGAAAGCAGCAAAGGTTTAATACACAGATCTTGTTTTTTCTTCTTCTTTTGATGTCACTAGTTTTAAAAACGTATTTAAATGTGTAATTGCAATATATTTACGTGATGGTAATCAGTAGCTGCAATGTGTTCGGTAGTAGACTAAGAATTATGTTAGGCTGAAAATAGAAACAAGAGCTATCCTTTCATTGATTTGTAGTAGATTAGTAATAATGTGTGTGTGTACATGTGGTTTTTAAATTTGTTTGTTTTTGAGACAGAGTCTCACTTTATTGCCCTTGGTAGAGTGCTGTGGCATCATAGTTCACAGCAACCTCAAGCAATTTTCTTGTCCCAGCCTCCTGAGTAGCTGGGACTACAGGCACCTGCCACAACACCTGGCTCTTTTTTAGAGACTGGGATCTCTCACTTGCTCAGGCTGCTCTCAAACTTGTGATCTCAGGCAATCCTCCTGCCTCAGCCGTCCAGATGCTAGGATTATAGATGTGAGCCACTGCACCTGGGGGTACATGTTATTTCTTGAATAGCGAGATTTTATCTGCTAAAATGTATTCATTTGAAAAAGAAAGATGAAATTAAGAAGATAGAAATAGGCTTTTATAATTTGTAAGGATATGTGTGTTCATATTGCTTTTTTTTTTGTTCATATTGCTTTTTGAAGAAAAGAAATGAAAGCATTGATCATATTTATAACATTTTAAAGTTTATTTTATATTTAATTGAGACATAATAATTGTATACTTATGGGTACAATAATGTTACATATAGGCATTGTATCATGATCAAATCAAGGGAATTAGCAAATCCATCACCAGAAATACATATTATTTATCTGATGAGAAAATACTCAAAATTCCATATTCTAGGTATTTTGAAATATAGAGTACTTTATAGTTAACTCTAATAAACATATCATGTGGTATAACACCAGAACTTATTCCTCCTATCTAGCTATTAACATAACTTTGTACCCATTAACCAACCCCCCCCCAATTCTCTCCTTCCTACTTTCCCTAGCCCCTGGTAAACACAATTACAATTATATCTTCACCTGTATCAGCTCAACCTTTATAGATTACACATATGAGAGATTATGCAGCATTTGTCTTTCTGTGTCTCGATTATTTCACTTAAAATGTTATCTTCTAGGTTCATCCATGTTGTCACAACTGACAGGATTTTGTTGTTTCTTATAGTTGAATAGTATTACATTGTGGATGTGTACAACATTTTCTGTATTTAACCAATGATGATTGGTTTTACCAATCTTTAACAAGATTCTGTATCTTGGCTATTGTAATTAGTGCTGCAATAAACAAGGCAAAGAAGACACACAAAAGGCTAACAGGTATATAAATAATGTTCAATATTAGTAATCATTAGAATTCAATGAACTATCACCTTATCTAAGTTACAATGGCTATTATCAAAAGACAAAATTTAATAAATGTTGGTAAGAATTAGGAGTAAAGAGGACACTTGTACAGTGCTGGTGGGAATATAAACTGGTTTAGCCATTATGGAAAACACTATGGAGGTTCCACAAAAAATAAAAATAGAATTATTATATGATTGAGCAATCTCACTATTATATGTTTAAGGGAAAATAAATAAGTATGTTTAAGAGGTATAGTTTTAATTGAAGCAGTTAAAAATATCCTTGAAGATGGTGAATTAATATTTGATTATTTTTAGATAAGAAATTTACATTCAGAAAAAGATATGCATAGACCTCCATGGCTGGCCAAACTAAAGTTTAAATTTTTCATTAGTTGCTTATTATTTTTCCATTATTTTCAATAACCTCAGAAATTAATTCCCAAAGCCTGCATTTTGTCTTATTGAGTCTTATCTGTGATACATGCAAACTTAGCAAGAAACAGTGCGGCTTCCAGAGTCAGTTTATGGAGGGAGGCATCGTGTGGAACTTGGGAGAGTCATAATGGTCCATGTGGACATCAGAGCTTTTGAGATTTTAAATGCTCGTGCCTATCTCCTAACCTGGTAGAAAACTCGTGCACATAATCAGAGAAAATGAAATACCTGGGAATATACCTGACAAAGGTAGTGAAGGATCTTTACAAAGAGGATTATGAAACCCTATGAAAAGAAATAACAAGACATTAACAAGAGAAGAACATACTATGCTCTTGGCCGGTAAAAATCAATCATTGTTAAAATGTCTATACTACCCAAAGCAATCTATAGATTTAATGCAATCTCCATTAAAATATCAACATACTTGGAAGAATGCAAAAAAAATAAAAGTTCTTTGTTTTGTAGAACCAGAAAAACCTCATACAGACAAGGCAATTCTGAGCAATAAAAACAAATATGGAGGCATCACTCTACCAGACTTCAGGTTATATTACAAGTCCCCAGTGATCAAAACATTATGGTATTGGCACATAAATAGAGACATAGACATATGGAGCAGAATAGAAAACCAAGAGATTAAACCAGCCTCTTACTGCCATCTGATCATCAATAAACTCGACAAAGCATACACTGCAGAAAAGAATCCCTATTCAATAAATAGTGCTGGGAAAACTGGATAAACACATGTGAAAGACAGAAACTGGACCCAGACCTTTCACCACTTATAAAAATTGACTCACAATAGAAAAATATTTAAATCTAAGACATGAAATAATAAAAATTCTATAAGAAAGCATAGGAAAAGCTTTTGGTTATTAGTCTGTGTAAATATTCTATAAAGTCCTGATTGACAATCACAACAACAAAAATAAATAAATGGGACTTAATTAAGCTAAAAAGCTTCTGCACAACTCGGGACACAATTAAAGCAAATGGACAACCTTCAGAATGGGAAAAGATATTTATATGTTACCAATCTGACAAAGGATTGATAATAAGAATCTGCAGAGAACTCATATTAATCATTAAAAAAGAGCAAACTATCCATCTATCACTGAGAAAGAGACATGAATGGAAACTTCTCTAATGAAGACAGACAGATGGCTAACAAACATATGAAAAAATGCTCATCATCCCCGATCATCAGAGAAATGCAAATCAAAACTACCTTGAGATAGCACCCAACTCCAGTGAGGATAACCTACATCACGAAGTCCCAAATTGCAGGTGTGGCTTGGATGTGGAAAGAGGCAAACACATTTACACTGTAGGTGGGATTGCAAACTTAAATAGTCTCTTTAGAAAGAAGTATGGTTAATCCTCAAATAACTCAAAATAGACCTTCTATTTGATCTTGCAATCCTATTACTAGGCATCTACCCAGAAAAAAAAAATCATTTTATCATAAGGACATTTGTACTATATTGTTTATCATAACTCAGTTTACAATTGCCAAGATGTACAAACAACTCAAGGGCTTATTGACCCATGAATGGCTTAATAAACTGTTGTGTATGTGTACCATGGAATACTATTCAGCCATTAAAAGTTGGAGACTGTACGTCTTTTATATTAACCTGGGCAGAGTTGGAGAACATTCTTTTTTGTAAACTATCACAACAGAGAAGCAAGTATCCAATTTACTCAATACTAACATGAAGGTACTAAACAACGTGATACATGCCCACATAACTCAATTTAATTCAAGTTGGGGGGGAAGGTGGAGAAGGGAGAGAGGTGAGGAGCGAGGGGAATTGGTGTGCTCCTATCTAATGGGCACAATGTAAGGGTATATGTCACACCTCCTGGGTGCAGGACACAACTGCAACAGAGACCTTACCTAACACGCACAAACATTGTAACCTGATCATTTGTGCCCTTGTTTTAATCTGAAAACAAAAGCAAAACAAAACCTCTTGGATATAAAAAGCATTGTCTTCTGAGTAAGACATTCTAAGTCCAGGAAATGGTAATCTTTTGAAAAACTACTGTCTTTTATCAGAGTCTGTCTGTTCCCTTGTATTGTTGGCTTGAGAACACAGCAAGCAGAAAAGTTCCTCCAAGAGACTGTAAATTTCACTCACAAACTTGTTATTAGACCTCATAATAATGACCTAAAGACTTTAGTTCATCAAATTGACAGGAAGACCAAATGGAATCTAGGCTAATGCTGGGACTTTCACAGCACCCTTCATAGATAAAGGAAAATCACTCACATTTTAGGGCTCATCAAACTCACAAATGGAGTTATTTGCCCTTCAGCTCCACAGATGAATATGGAAATGTTTTCATCTCATATCATTAGAGGTTAACTCCTGATACATTTTATATTATTGGAATGGTGTCTTCTGTAAGTTAAATTTTATCTCTGCTTCTTCCACAGTTTGAGGAGAGACCAACACTATATATTATAATGTCATTTGCTTTCTAAATGTTTCTTTTTCTCTGTGTGTGTATGTGTGATGACCTATTTTTAAATTTAACATATCTACAAATAACATCAGTTTATCAAATATACTGGTAGTTATAAACTGAGTATCTATATCTCAGTAAAAATGTCTCCCAGTAATTTGTATAACCTTCTTCACATTGTTTAAATCTTCTCTGTCTTAGATTTGAAAGACTGTGATAATTATTTTAGAATGAAAATAGTTAAAAGTAATTTTTAGTGTTTTGAAAAAGGTCAGGTAACCCTAGTTCTACTCCTAATTATGCTACTTATAATCTATATTGCCACAGAAAAGCCATGTAACTCTTTTAGATCCTTATCTTTGCTTTTATAATAAACACACCTTGAACATAGGGAATGCAAGACCCTTTCCAACTGTAAGAATTAAATATAGGGATACTTAAACTTACCTCAGAATTTAGGGAAAAAAATGATAGTTGTATTGTGATTCCTTGTAGTTTTAAACTGATTATATTTAAACTGATAGTATGTAGTTGGACTTTATTGTCTCTCTTAATGTTTTGTTTTGTTTCGTTTTTTGAGACAGAGTCTCAAGCTGTTGCCCTGGGTAGAATGTGGTGTCATCACAGCTCATAGCAAACTCCAACTCTTGGGTTTAAGCGATTTTTTTGCCTCAGCCTCCCACGTAGCTGGGACTACAGGCACCCGCCCCAATGCCAGTCTATTTTTTTTGTTGTAGTTGTCATTGTTGTTCAGCAGGCCCTGGCTGGGTTTGAACCCACCAGCTCCAGTGCATGTGGCTGGCATCCTAGTCAATGAGCTACAGGCGCCAAGCCCTCTTCATGGTTTAAAAAAAGAGAAGGTATCCATTACATTTGAAAGTAGATTTAAATTCACAGAAGCAAAGAGCAGAACTGTAGTTACTGAGGGCTTGGCAGGGCTTGGGGAGAAATTGGAGAGATTGGACAAAAGATACAAAATTTTAGTTAGACAAAGGAAATAAGTTCAAGAGATCTATTATATAACAAGGTAACAATAGTGATTACAGCAATCTAGCATATTCATCAAAATTACTTAGAGAGCATATTTTAAATACTTTCTCTATAAAAAAAAATCTATGTGAAGTAACAGTTATATTAAAAAACTTGACTTAGCCATGTCATTGTTACATGTATCAAAACATCATGTGTACACCAAAAGTATATATTTTTGTCAATTAAAGATGAATTTATTAAAAAAGAAAAAATCAGAAATAGATGAATGCTTCGTTTGTGAAAAATACTAAGCATTACATACTCATTGAAATATTGAATTCTTAGCAATATCACTATATGTACTTAAATATCCTTAGCTTTAGAATACTTGTGGCAATAAAACACCTGCACATGTATCTATTCAGGCTGACTGCATCAGTGGGAAATAAAATGTGTATTGTTTCTTCAGAGTGATAGATATTGAAAGTCGCTTGTCTTCCTTTCCACAGTGATGTTTTCTCTACATCCTGTAAGTGCTAGAGGTTGCACTGACTTTAACAGGTTGTCTAACAATAGCTCAGCATATATCATTAAGTAAACTTACAGTGAATTCAGCCAGCTACCCCCCTTGTTATGGCTCCACAATCGAAATATAAAGAAAAAAATCTCGGGCGGCTCCTGTGGCTCAGCGAGTAGGGCGCCGGCCCCATATGCCGAAGGTGGCGGGTTCAAGCCCGGCCTCGGCCGAACTGCAAAATAAAAAAAAAAAAAAAATAGCCGGGCGCTGTGGCAGGCGCCTGTAGTCCCAGTTACTCGGGAGGCTGAGGCAAGAGAATCGCTTAAGCCCAAGAGCCCACACTGTGAGCAGTGTGATGCCACGGCACTCTACCCAGGGCGATAAAGTGAGACTCTGTCTCTACAAAAAAAAAAAAAAAAAAAAAACTCCATCCTGACCCTATTCATATCTCCAGTAATAAACATTTAAAAACATTAAACATGAATGTTTTCTTATGTAGTTTTAATTATTGTTGCCAAAATTGTATTAAATGTTAAGCAAAAATGCAATAAAAAAGGGGCTAAGGAGTACAGATAAATGTAGGAAGGGGATGTATTACAATTCTTAAAGATGTAACTAATGGCATACCATTTTCCACAAAAGGTATAAATTTAATGAATGGCTATAGATTATAGATTAAACATATTCCTGAAGACTTCTGATGTTTATGAGCTATTCTCAAAATAAATGGAACATCTACTCTAGATGTGTCAGGTTAAAGATACAGACACGTCTAGATCTCCATGTGGATCCTAAAAAATCTGTCTTTGGGCTTTTCTTCCTTTCAAGTTTTGTGAGGTGAAATTTACATAACATGAAATAAATGAATTATTTCCAAGTAAATAATTCCATAGAATTTACTGCATATTTAATGTTGTACAACTATCGCGTCTATCTACTTCTAAAATATTTTCATCACTCCCAAAGGAAAACCTGTGTTTAGAAGTAGTGATTCTCCATTTCTCTGGGCTCCCTAAGGCCTTGTCAATCACCAATTTACTGTCTGTCTCTGGGGGTTCATCTATTCTGTCTATTGATGTAAATGCAGTCCCACAGTAGGTGACATCTTTTGACAGTCTCCTTCACTTAGCATATGGTTTTCAAGATTCATGCATATTATAGCATATTTCAGTATTTCTTTTCATGGCTGCATAGTATTCTATTATATGTATATATCAGGTTTTAATTATCTATGCATCTACTGATGAGCATTACCAGTATTTCTACCTTTTGGTTATCATGAATAGTGCTTCTGTGAACTTGAATGCATATATACTTATTTAAATCCCCATTTTTAATTCTTTTGGGTACATGTCTAGCCTCATAATTTTGAAGTTAAGTGAAAATTCTGTGTTAGTTTTCTATAAAACAAAAGGCTAACATGTTTTTCAAGTGGCTGGACCATGTTATATTCCCACAACCTGTGTAAAACAGTTTCAATTCCTCCAAGCTATCATTAGCAATTTTTTTTTCTTTTTGGTTATAACCATCCTATTTGGTGTAAAATACTACCTCATTGTAGTTTTCATTTGCTTTTCCCTAATGTCCAATGATGTTGAGGATCTTTTTATGTACATATTGGTCATTTGTGTATTTTCTTTGAGAAAATGTCTTTTCAAATTCTCTGCTTGTTGTTTACCCTTTCGTGGTTTTGATTAAAGGCCCCTTATACACTTTGGATAATAAAATACATTAATTTCAAGTATTTTCTCCCAGTGTATAGTTTGTCTTTTCACTTCATTGATAATGTCCTTTAATTCACCAAGTATTTTAATTTTGATGACGTCCAATTCACCTGCTAAGATGAACTTCCTCAGCTTTTGTTTGTCTGGGAAAGTCTATCATTTCTTCACTTCTAAGAAGCAAGAATCGCTTTGCCATGTAAATTATTCTTGAGCAGCACCTTTTTTTTCTTTCAGTGCTTTGAATATGCCACCCCACTTTCTCTTGGCACAGTCTCTACCAAAAAATCTAGTTCGTATCTTGATGGCCTTCTCCTTGTATGTGACGATCTTCTGTTCTCTTCCTGTTTTCAAGATGTTTTGTCTTTACCTTTTGACTTCAATTATAACACGTATTACTATAGTCTTCTTTGTCTTAAAGCTGACCAGAAAGCTAGAGCTTCCTGTACTGGGTGTTTATATAAAGGGTGCTGCAGAGGTCACCGTTAATGTTGCCATGCACAGGGAAAATGGGAACTTGTAGCTAAATGTGTCTTTACTTACAAAACATTCATTACAAAAATTTTACAAAGAGGTGGCCAACATGTTGAGAATATTTTGTAAACACTTTCTATTTCTCCAAATTTTGGATGTTTTCAGTCACTATTGCTTTAAGTTTTTAAATATTTTTTTGTATCTCCTAACTTTCTTTAATGACTATAATGAAAACCGTAACTCTCTTGATAATGCTTCATAAATCTCATAGGCTTTCTATATCTCTTTTCATTTTTCTTTTTCTTCTCTCTCTGGTTATTTTCAAAAAACCTGTCTGAATTTACAGATTTTCTTCTTTTGCTTGATGAATTCTGATGACTCTCTCTGTTGCATTATTTTTCATTTTGTTGACTTTCTTCTCTACCTCTGGAATTTCTGTCTGCTTCTTTTTTTAGGATTTAAGTCTCTCTGTTAAACTGTATTTTTTTTTAATCTCCTCTAGGTTCTCTTGTTGTTTTCTGAACTTCCTTAATACAGTTATTTAGAATTCCTTGTCAGGCAATTCACAGACCTTCACATTTTTGAGATAGGTAATGGAAAATTGTTATATTCCTTTGTGGTATTAAGTTTCCTTAATTTTGATTTGCATTTCTCTGATGATTAAGGATAATGAGATGGCTCAATCTTTAGTTCATTTTCACTTACTCAAACAAAGCTTGACAAAGGTTAACACTGATACTTAATTTAATCAATCTTTCTCTTTCTCAATAAAATGGA
>CAUYON010102588.1:0-10184 GCA_963573935.1 Arctocebus calabarensis | reverse complement strand
CTGCCCTGAGTTTTTGTATCCAGTCAGCCAACCTATGTCTCTTTAGAGGACAATTTAAACCATTCACATTAATTGAAAGTAATGACAAATCTTTAGAAAGTCCAGTGGACATTTTTAGTCCTTTCATCACTGTGGAAGATGAAATTTGATAAATAGTTTCTGGATGAGTTTAATTTTGTGTGGGAGGTTCGCGCTGGTCATTGTGGAGGGTAGGTCTGAGAATATTATGGAGACCTGGCTTAGTTATAGCAAATTTCTTCAGTACGTGGATGTCATTGAAGTATTTAATTTCTCCATTGTAAATGAAACTCAGTTTAGTTGGATACAATATGCTGGGTTGAAAGTTCTTTTGTTTTAGGAGATTGAAAGTCAATGACCATTCTCTTCTAGCTTGAAAGGTTTGATTGGATAGATCTGCAGTTATTCTAATATTCTTCCCCTTGTCAGTAATGGATTTCTTACATCTGGCTGCTTTCAGAATTTTCTCCTTCATATTAACTTTCATGAACTTAATTATGATGTGCCTGGAGAATGTCTTATTTGGTTAGGTCATGCTGGAGTTCTGAAACTGTTTGCTATCTGAATTTCAGAGTCTCCTGGCATGTCTGGAAAGTTCTCTTTCATAATCTCATAAAGAAGAGACTCTGTGCCTTGTGATGCCACTTCATCGTTTTCAGGTATCCCTATAAGGCGAATATTGGTTTTCTTCGAGTTATCCTAGACTTGTCTGAGGGAATTATCTGTTTGTGCCTTCCATTTCTCTTCCTCTTTGGAAGTTTGGGAGCTTTAGAAAGCTCTGTCTTCCATGTCAGGCAGGGAGGGTTAGGGAGGATGTGAGTTGTGTAGCTCCCCTAGTTCCTGGCCCGGGCAGGCAGGCGGAGACCTGGCAGGTTCCTGGCAGAGTCCCTCCCCGGTGTGGGCGGCAGGCGGAGGCCTGGCACGGGGGTCCCAGCCCAGTCCCTGGCCATGGTAGGTGGCGAGCTGAGGCTCGGTGGTGTCCCTGGCTGCTGTGAGCAGAGGGCCGAATCCCTGCGGGCACGGATCATAGCCGCATGGGTGTCCTAGTGCGTCCCTGGCTGAGGTGGGCGCTGGTGGGGCACAGATCAGACCCAAGTGGATATCCCAGCAGAGTTCCTGGTCATGGCTAGTGGCGGGCCAAGGCCCAAGGGGCGCCAATCAGGGTCATGTGGGGGTCCCTGTGGAGTTCCTGGCCACTGTGGGTGGTGGGCTGAGGCCCAGTGAGACATGGATTATAGCTGGGCGGGGGTCCCAGCAGTGTTCCTGGACAGGGCTGGCGGCAGGCCATGGCCTGGTGGGGTGCCAATCGGGGTTCGCGTGGGTCCCTACAGAGTTCCTGGCCACTGTAGGCGGCAGGCCTGAGGTACGGAGTGGGACGGGGTCCGGCAGAGTCCCTGGCTGCAGCAGGCGGTGGGCCAATGCTGGGCGGGGCAAAGATCGGCTGCCTGGGAGTCCCAACAGAGTTCCTGGCCGCTGCGGGTGGTGGGCCGAGGCCCGGTGGGGCATGGATCGGAGCCGCGTGGGGGTCCCTACAGAGTCCCTGGCCCTTGCGGGTGGTAGGCTCACAGAGTGGTGCAGAGTGGAGCCCTGCAGTACTAGTGGAGTCCCTGGTCTGGGGGCTAGTGGGGGCTCGGTGCGGCTCCAAGTCTCTTACCTGGCCAGCTTCCTGGTCCTGCAGATAGGGTGGTGGGTGCTGCTCAAGTCCTCCTCCCTCAATTTCAGCAGAGGTCAGGCTTCTGTTGCATCAGGTAAGGGGGGAAGTGTGTCCTGGAAGCTCAGAATGGCAGAAAACTTCAGTTCAGTTTTTCTGCCTGGAGCTTGGTTTCTTGGTGTCACAGCTTGGCTCAGCAGAGGTGACCTGCAGTTATCACTTTCATCAATGCGTATTTCTTGAAAAGAATCGGCTGAGTGCTTCTGGAGCTTGGGTCATTGAAACATCACACTTATTCTGCTTCGAGGTCTGTAGGATACAGTGTTTAATTCGTGCCCTCAGTGTGAGGCCCCTAGCTCAAGGTGTCAGGAGAGACTCCAGCAGTGCCCCTCTGCCTGTGAATGGCTTCTGCACTCAGACACACGGGGTGTGTATTCATGTGTGTCTATTGGAAACAAATAATCTGTACTCATCATTTCTGCTCATGGGAATAGACTCAAGAGACATTCTTTTTCACGTACGAAATGTCCATTAAATTTTGTTCATTATAACAAAAAGTGAAAACAATTTAGATGTCTATCAACAGGCAAGAGGATAAATACTTTGTGTAATATTCATGTAACAAAATGTTCTATAGCATCTAAAATAAATGAACTCATATATCCACAAGGGTTGATCTCAAACACATAGTGCAGGTGTAAAACAGTTAGCAATAAGAGGGTATATACAGAAGAATGCTGACAATGAGTTTTAAAACATGCAAAATGGGAAGGGTAGGTTGGGGCGGAGGGAAGGTAATTGGTGGGTGCATCTTAGAAGGGTACAAGTGAACCTTACTAAATGCAGAAGACAAATGTCTTCATATAATAACTGAGAAAATGCCAGGAAGGCTATGTTAATCAGTTTGATGAAAATAGTTCAGATTGTATATGAAACCAGCACATTGTGCCCGTTGATTGCACTATTGTACACAGTTATGATTTAATAATAAAGACAATTAAAAAAATAAATAAAACATGCAAAACTATCTTGGGTATTGATCATTCATGTGTATTCATGTTATAATGGTATGAAGTATAAATAGTATTTGGAAATGGTGAACTCCACACTTCAGACGGAATTTACCTTTGGAGGGAAAGGGATGTCTAAAAACATAAAATTGGATCTGCAGTGTTTTTACTTTTTGTTTTTAATTGATAAATACAAATTGTACATATTTACATGTAGAACATGTTGTTTGGAGTGTAATGGATGGCTGTTACCAAAGTGTTCATGCTAAGCACATTCTTTGTCCCTAATATTTCATATAAGAATTATTTTAAAAGCTAAATGGTCCATGCTCATAATGGACATTCAGATAATGCAGATATAAAAAGCAGGAGCAGCAAACTGTCACTTATTATCTCTCTACTCCAGAGATAACTGAACGTTTTGGTGTGCACGTTCGACTCCTCAGAGTGCATGTATACATGACGTAACCTCTGCCAAGCTCACTTCCAACGCAGTTAGCAGGGCCCAGGCAAAGCAGGGCTGCCCCTGAGGTGCGCAGTCCAGTGGGAGGAGGCAGAGCACATACCTTGTTCTTTCTTCTCCAACCCTTTGCCCTGCTGTGGAGTGAGAAAACAGGACAGTTTCTAGTTCAATTTCCTAGGAGTAGGGGAAAAGGATTCCCCCGAGACAGGAGACATCGCTGAGCTGGAAGTCCTGCCTTAGCACAGATCGGTTTCCAGCAATCTGAGTCTTACATGTGGCCCTGGGAGACTTCAAGGATGATCTCACCAGGAGCCAACTCACCAACACCTCTCTCCCCAGCTGTGTATTTAAAGATAGTCGATGCCCAGAGGCCCTTGAGAATAACCAGCAGTTAGAGATGAATGTTACCTGTGCTCCGTCCTTCTCACCAGCTGGGAGTCTGTCACTACCCTGGAGAGGGAGCTGCTGCCTGGGCCAGGTTTAGCAGTACCTGGGAAGCGGGCTCTGGAATGGTGGGTGTAGGGAAACCCACTGCTGAGGGAAGCATGAAGCCTTAAGAAGAATAAGTTCCTTAATTGGGGTTCCAGTTTTCAAGCCATGCTGCACTTCCTGGTGGCATTTGTAAAAGGAGAGATAGCTGAGAACCCTGAGCTTTCACTGGTCTGCATTTGTTCTCTACCTTCCCAGTACACAAGTTCATGATTGCCTTGCTGGATGCTAAGCATCAGGATATTTGTTTTTCTGCCTGTGGAGTTCTCCTAAATCTCACTGTGGATAAAGACAAGCGTGTCATCCTAAAAGAAGGAGGTGGCATTAAAAAGTAAGTTTCAAGGTATGGAGACCTGACTCATTCAGGTAGGGAGCTCGGGCCCTTCTCGTCCTTCCACTGGGGCAAAGGTATTTCAACATTTGGAAGTCCCAGGCAGGGACTAAAGAGAGGATTTAGATTCCATTGTACACTTACAATAATTTAGAAGTAGATTATTGTTACTTTTATAGTCACTTCAATTTGTAGATAGGAAAATTTAAAAAATCGCTGAATTACATATAACTCATATTAAATAACTTTGTGCTAAAAACATTATAATTAAGAACAGATTATGACCTACTAACTTCTTGATTTGACTTTTGTTAACTCAGGTTAGTGGATTGTTTAAGAGATTTTGGTCCCACCGATTGGCAGCTGGCCTGCTTGGTTTGCAAAACTTTATGGAACTTCAGTGAAAATATCACTAATGCTTCTTCGTGTTTTGGAGATGAAGACACTAACAAACTCTTAGTGCTTTTGTCATCATTTTTAGGTAAGACTCCTGATTATGGTGAGTCAGAGTTTTATCAGAGGGAGACTAAAAAATTTTCTTCCATGAACTATATGGATAAATATCAGTATGTATCTGGGTGGCTATATTTCTATAAGCAAGAGGAGTATGTTAAAATGTTTATAATTTAGAACTATCTAGAAGAGGCAGAATGTTATTTACAGTAGGGACAGAAGGACTTTTAACTTACTGGATGAGTTAAAATCAAATGTCATGATTTCTTCAGGGTTTTTTTTTTTGCATTTTGTATGGAGTGCATCAATATAAGAAAATCAGTGTATGTGTATTTCTGTTGTTTCAAAGTATACAGACACTGTTGTAATTGAGAAAACATGGCTAAAAGCCACCCCATTATGCTTTTAAATGCATCTATACATTTTAATTAGCAGCTTTAATGTGGGGGAAGGCCTGTGAAACTATTTGACATTACATTGGGGTCCATATCCTTGAACGGTAAGGTATTTTTCATCCTGTGTTAGTCTAAAAACAATCCTTTGGGTTAGTAAATGAGTTGAATGCTTTCAGTAATCCTTTTCCCAAAAGGAAGGAGATGTACCCATCACTTCCCAGCCATACCCTGGGTCATTGAGGCTGTGTGGAAAGGCTTCTTGTGACACACAGCTATGGGCTAGAATCCTCTGGCTCTCCTTAGTGGTGTGATTTGGACAAAAGAATCTATCATGGGCGGCGCCTGTGGCTCAAAGGAGTAGGGCGCTGGCCCCATATACCAGAGGTGGCAGGTTCAAACCCGGCTCCGGCCAAAAAACAATGCAAAAAAAAAAAAAAAAAAAAAGAATCTATCATAATCTGTCTTTTCATCTCTAAAATGGGAACATAACCCCTGTCCAGTAAGCATCCTGAGAACATAATGGGAAGACCCTGACGGCTTATAGTCAGACAGTTCTGAATTTAAGTTCTCACCTTATCCCATACAAGGTTTTTTCCTTTTCTTTTTCTCCTTTATTGAGACAGAGTCTTATTCTGTTGTCTAGGCTAGTGGGTGTTCATAGATCACTGCAGCCTCAAATTCCCGAGCGCAAGTGATCCTTCTGCCTCAGCCTCCCAAGTACCTAGGACTACTGGCGCACACCACCAGGTTTGGCTAATTTTCAAAAGAAACTTTTTTTAGGGATGAGTTTTCACTATGTTGCCCAGGATGGCCTCAAGTCAACCTCCTGTCTTGGCTTCCCAAAGTGCTGGGATTACAGGTGTGAGCCACCAGCCCATTTGCAAGTTTTTGAACCTTGAGCTTAACCTCTCTGAAATTACACTTCATCATTTCCAAGATGGGGATATCTAACATCCACCTTGCAGGTTGTAAGGTGAAAAACGAGCAGATGAGTACAAAGAGCTTAGGACAGTGCCTGATATGTAGCAAATCCTGAAGAAATGGCTACAGTGCTGTGTAAACTCTTAAGAGTGATATATTATTGAATAGACATTGAAACTTAAAAGTTATTTGAAAGAATCAATTTTGCTAGGCTGATGTGAAATTTGCTTTTTCTAAGTAAATACAATGTTGTGTATGTGTTTTAAAACCCAGTAAGAATAAAAATGAGTATGATTGGCTCAGTGCCTGTGGCTCAGGGGCTAAGGCACCAGTCACGTACACCTGAGCTGGCGGGTTCGAATCCAGCCTGGGCCCGCCAAACAACAATGACGGCTGCAACCAAAAAATGGCCGGGCATTGTGGTAGGCGCCTGTAGTCCCAGCTACTTGGGAGGCAGAGGCAGGAGACTCGCTTGAGCCCAGGACTTAGAGGTTGCTGTGAGCTGTGATGCCACAGCACTCTATCCAGGGTGACAGCTTGAGGCTCTGTCTCAAAAAAGAAAAAAAAATGAGTATGATTTACGATCATCGAGGTTCACGGTCCACTCTGTAAACATCATGCTCCCTCAGGTTATCTTAATTCAGTTTTCAGTGGTGGCAGAGCGTCGAAATCAGCTGTGGAGTTACACAAATACACATCTTCCTCGCCCCGTCCCTCAGAGTTCTGCTCTGGGGTGAGGCTGAGAACCTGTGAGTTAAGAAGTTCCACAGGTGGTCTGATCCGTAGCCAGGGCTGAGAATATCTGCCCAGGTTAGTGGAGGAGTTTAAGGGGAGGGTCTCTGCAGAAGAAGGAAGCCAGGAATCAAGGTAGTGCCCAGAGCTTTCCAGAGTGCCACTCAAACCCAGAGCCCCCAGTGGACCCCTCAGGAGCAGCGCCCTGTTCTGGGGACCCAGCTCCGCCATCGCTCCTCTCTCCCTCCTGCTCCCTCCAGGCTCCTGCTCGCCCCCCGTTTTGGCTGCCTCCAGGCTCTGCCCAGCTGCACTCTGTGGTCTCTCTGGGTCACCTCTGTTGGGGCCCTTCTCTGTGTGTCCTGTGCAGGAAGTAGATGAGAGTGGCCCCAGGTCACCTTGCTGTGTCGTAAGGCTTCCCGTAGGCAGCAACTGCCTCTGACAAGCTTTCTGTAGCTTCCTGCATCTGGGACAATCAGCCACAAATAACAAGGATAAGGGGGCCATGTGACACAGACGGCTCAGAAGCAGGTGGGATGGTGGCTTCTCAGCAGGGCAGCACGCCTGGAAGGCCCTGGGTTTAGTGGAACTGTTGCTCATTACAGTCACTCCTCAGTGTCCACCGGGTGTTGGTCCCCAGACCCTCTCCGATGCCTAACCCAGGGATGCTCACGTCCCTTATGCAAAATAGAGCCTAGGCCTGCAGCCTAGAGTAATCAGCTCTAGATTACTTACCATACCTAATGCCATATAAAGGCTATATAGCTATGCTGTTTTCTTTAAATTTTGCATTTTTATTGTTGTATTGTTGTTATTTTATTTTTTCAAATTGTTTCAATCTGTGGGAACCCACAGTTGCACAGGGCCAACTGTGCTCCACTCTCAGCAAGCTCTGACAGTCCAATCGGGCGTCTGCTCATGCCTCTGCACCCTCTGGCTTTGCACCCTACAGGCTCCCTCCCTGGCTGGCCCTGCAAGCCCTTCTTGAACAGCTCTTCCATCCCACAGTTGGGGTCTAACCATAGTGAATCTGTACTTCTTGAGTAGTTTTTTTTTTTTTTTAGACAGAGCCTCAAGCGATAACCCTGGGTAGAGTGCTGTGGCATCACAGCTCACAGCAACCTCCAATTCCCGGGCTTAAGAGAGTTCTCCTGCCTCCGCCTCCCAAGTAGCTGGGACTACAGGCGCCCGCCACAACGCCTGGCCATTTTTTTGGTTGCAGCCGTCATTGTTGTTTGGTGGGCCCAGGCTGGATTCGAACCCGCCAGCTCAGGCGTATGTGGCTGGTGCCTTAGCCCACTGAGCCACAGGCGCCGAGCCTCTTGAGTAGTTTTTAACATGAACTGGGTAACTTCTCCTGTATTATTGTTTTGTAAGTTTTATCTTCTTTCCCCTCTCCCACTAAGCCACATTAGGAAAAGGATATTGCCTCAGACAAAGAAAGGAGGTCTGTGGCACATGCCTGTGGATTGGCTGACAATAGCCGCACCTTTGTTTGGAAGGTGCGATATCCTTGCAAAGGGATGCTCATCTATTTTCCCAAGATCTCTCCGAGGTCATTAGATAGATGACAAGTAGAGAAAGTAGGCCTAGGAGGGGAAATGACTTGCCCACGGTCATACTGTAGCAAAGCCAGGGCTTTTCGTGAGAAAACGAGCCTTGTAGTTCCCTGCTGTTCCATGGCACTGTACCCCTCACACCAGCCCGGCCTGTGGAAGGGACTACGGCATGGATGACAACAGAGAAACACGGTTCGGTCAGGGAGCTGAATCACAGGGCACAGAATCACAGATGCTCACGTGACTAAGAGCACCTGTGAACCTGGTGACCGGGCCTCAGGGCTGTGGGGAATCTGCTGCTTCCTGGCTTTCCTCCCAGAAGTGGGCACGCAGACCCCGCTGACTCCGTCACAGCTGTCTGGACAGTTGGGCTGCTGCAAGTGAAATGGACACGTGTATGAGAGTATCTTTGAGTTTCGATTCTCTTAAAACACAGGCCATTTTGAAAACAGGATGGACTATTAAATCACAAAGGCCCATGCTAAATGATGAGCACTGTTTGGGGGGATTTTTTTTGGTGTGGTGTAGAAATAATGGCAGCTATTCCATTTACGCTGCTTCGGGCTGAGCAGTGTGGCCCGAGCACTTTGCAGTTCCCTCTTCAACCCAGAGCTTCATTGGATTTGGTAGTAACAAAGTAGTGTAATTTGCCTAACTTTTTCTTGCTGGGTGACTAGAAGAAAAGAAGGACATTGACAGGCTTTCTGGAAAGTGGCTTAAGAAGAATATTGTCTGAGACTTCCCAGTGTACCGCGTTGCGTCCTGTGAACTTATCAGTGGTGTGCTGGGCTTGCGCTTCCTAAGGGGTGAGCAACTGATGGCTGGTGTGTGTGGTTTATTGTTACAAACAAGAAGTAAGTTAGGCTGTTACGTGTTTATCATAAGGTGTGTGGAGCATGGCACCAGATTTTGTGACAAGTAGGGGGGCCCAGTGTTCAAGTTAGAGAGGATCACATCGTGAAACCTGTGCCAAAGAGCTATCGGCTGCTTCTGGAACAAGAGGACTGTACCTTATGAGGGAACAGTCAGGACAATAATCAATTCCTTACACAGATAGCCGGCACTGACCAGCAGGCTAGGACATAGCTTAGCGCATAGGGAAATCTTTTATCGATGGTGCAAGACACTTAAACCTTAACGGTGATTGTGTTTTATAACACAATCTTTACAAATCACAGACGAATTTAATTGGTTTAAGTCTTTTAATCCTTTCTAAGGCCCTGTCCCCAAATTTCGCACTGAATTTTGAAATGTGCAAGGGACAAAGGCGCTTAAGAATGATGGGTTATATAAAACAGTGCTTTTCACACTGTGGGTTATAAAATCAGTTTAGTTGGTTGTGACTAGCATCGTGAAAAAAATAAAGTAGCAAAGAAAGAAAATATCAGGACCCATTACATATAAAAAGGGTATGTATTCTATTAGGAAACTTTCGTTATTTGCATGTGAGTATCTTTTAAGTATATGTATATGAAGTTATGACATACAACGATTCATAATATGAGTTGCAGTCAAAAAATTTGAAGCATAGATGTAAATTTGTATTGAGTCAGCCACGACTATTCTTTTCAGTACAGGTTAAAATTTAGTACCCATGGCTTGGCGCCTGTGGCTCAACGGGCTAAGGTGCCAGCCACGTACACCTGAGCTGGCGGGTTCGAATCCAGCCCCTGGGCCTGCCAAACAACAATGACGGCTGCAACCAAAAAAAAAAAAAAAAAAAAATGGCCAGGCGTTGTGGCGGGCGCCTGTGGTCCCAGTGACTTGGGAGGCAGAGGCAAGAGACTCGCTTGAGCCCAGGAATTGGAGGTTGCTGTAAGCTGTGATGCCACAGCACTCTATCCAGGGTGACAGCTTGAGGCTCTGTCTCAAAAAAAAAAAAAAATGCCATAGGAGGCTCTGTGCCTGTAGTTCAGCGGCTAGGGCAACATCCACATATACCAGGTCTGGTAGATTCAAACATGGCCCAGGCCTGCCACACAACAATGACAACTACAACAAAAAAATAGCCAGGTGTTGTGGCAGGCACCTGTAGACCCAGGTACTTAGGAGGCTAAGGCAAGAGAATAACTTACACCCTAAAGTTTGAAGTTCTTGTGAGCTGTGACGCCACGGCCCTCTACTGAGGGCGACATAGTAAGATTCTGTCTTAAAAAAAATAAAAA
>CAUYON010102585.1:0-55695 GCA_963573935.1 Arctocebus calabarensis | reverse complement strand
AGAAAATGGCCCGGCGTTGTGGCGGGCGCCTGTAGTCGCAGCTACTTGGGAGGCAGAGGCAGGAGACTCGCTTGAGCCCAGGAATTGGAGGTTGCTGTGAGCTGTGATGTCACGGCACTCTATCCAGGGTGACAGCTTGAGGCTCTGTCTCAAAAAAACAAAAAACCAAAAAAAATTAGTTTACCTGTAACAAAATGAGTTACCCAAGGCTCAGCCAACCTGGTGTCACGAAGCTGAGCTTGTTCTGAGGCTGGGGTCTTTCCATTAGACTAAAGTAGTCCTAGAGGGTCCATGGGTGTGGAGGATGCTAGCTAAGGGGGGAGGGGCTCTGCCAGTTCTGGCGTGAGCTCTGGTCCCTAGGGCATTTCTCTTCACAAAGACCAGCTGGCTCCAGATGAAGCAGGGCACAGCCCCCAAAGCAGAGTGTACTCTTGATGTCTTCTTGCCTGAGTCTCCAGGATACCTCTGTCCCTAAAAATTGCTACCATAATGTCAGCAACCATTTGAAAAGATATGTTCTGCTCTTGGGGCCTGCAGCTGGCCCGTCTCTTCTCCCCCTTTTGTCTCCATCCAGTTATTAAAGACCATTGAAGACCAAGTTTAAAATTCTGTTGTAATTTGGAAAAAATGATTCTGCATTTTATATGGAACCAGATAAAACCCCATATAGCTAAGGCAGCTCTTAGTAATGAAAACAAAGCTGGGGGCATCACCATACCAGACTTTAGGCTGTACTACAAAGCCATAGTCGTCAAGACAGCATGGTACTGGCACAAAAATACAGACATAGACATTTGGAATCGAATAGGAAACCAAGAAACAAAACTAACATCTTACAACCACCTAATATTCAAAAAACCAATCAAGAACATACCATGGGGGAAAGACTCCCAATTCAATAGATAGTGCTGGGAGAACTGGATATCCACATGTAAAAGACTGAAACTGGACCCTCACCTTTCTCCACTCACAAAAATTGATTCAAGATGGATAAAAGACTTAAATTTAAGGCATCGAACAATAAAAATCTTCAAAGAAAGCATAGGAAAAACACTGGAAGATATCAACCTGGGGAAGGACTTCATGAAGAAGACTGCCATGGCAATTACAACAACAAAAATAAACAAATGGGACTTAATTCAACTCAAAAGCTTCTGTACAGCTAAGGAGACAACAACCAAAGCAAATCGACAATGTACACAATGGGAAAGGAAAGTTGCATATTTTGAATCAGACAAAAGTTTGATAAATAGGATCTAGAGAGAACTCAAATTAATCCACAGGAAAAAAGCCAACAACCCCATATATCAATGGGCAAAAGACATGAATAGAACCTTCTCTAAAGAAGACAGACGAATGGCTAACAAACATATGAAAAAATGCTCATCATCCCTAATTGTTAGAGATATGCAAATCAAAACCACCCTGAGATACCATCTAACTCCAGTGAGAATGGCCTACATCACAAAATCTCAAAACTGCAGATGATGGCATGGATGTGGAGAGAAGGAAACACTTTTACACTGCTGGTGGGACTGCAAACAAATACAATCTTTTTGGAAGGAAGTATGGAGAACTCGCAAAGAACTCAAGCTAGACCTCCCATTTGATCCTTCAATCCCATTACTGGGCATCTACCCAGAAGGAAAAAAATCCTTTTATCATAAGGACACTTGCACTAGACTGTTTATTACAGCTCAATTTACAATTACCAAAATGTGGAAATAGCCTAAATGCCCACCAATCCAGGAATGGATTAACAAGCTATGGTATATGTACACTATGGAATATTATTCAGCCATTAAAAAAATGGAGACTTTACAGCCTTTGTATTAACCTGTATGGAAGTGGAACACATTATTCTTAGTAAAGCATCACACAAGAATGGAGAGGCATGTATCCCATGTACTCAATTTTTATATGAGGACAATTAATGACAATTAAAGACACGGTCGGGGTGGGGAAATGGGGAGAGCAGAGAGAGAAAGAATGAGGGAGGGGTAAGAAAAGGAACAGCGGAGAGAGGGATGGAGCAAGTGGGGTGAGGTCTTGGTATGTGCCACACCATTTGGGGGCAAAACATGATTGTAAGAGGGACTTTACCTAACAAATGCAATCCTTGTAACCTGGTTTCTTGTACCCTCAATGAATCCCCAACAATAAAAAAAAAAAAAAAAATACTGTACCTTATTGAATCCCAGGACCTTGCCAGATCAAAGGAAAGGTGACCAGTTTAGCTCAGTCTCAAAACATGAAAGTGCTTCCTTCTGGACAATTTCTTAATATGAATATAACCAATGACAGAAAAAAATCATATGACCATTGTTTTTGCTAACTTGGTTGCAATTACATCAAGTACAGTAGGAGGAGTTATTTATTGTTACTGTCAAATAAGAAAATTACACAGTAAGAAATCTGCATACAGCTGCAAGGCAACTGAGTGGTCAAATGAGGCTCATATCTTCATATCTAGGGGGATTTAAAGAACTGGGGGGAATAAAACCAACCCCTAAATTCCTAAAGTTCAGTCACTTGTTCAGTTCATATCCTTATGTCTACTCTACCATTACCAAGGCTTACAATTCAAATATTCTTGTAAAACTTAGCATCTTAATCTCTGAACACAAAGCTACAGATTGTGGTATTTCCTTACCACTAGGTAGCAGTAAAAAGTCCATTATCAGTTAAAAAAAAAATGCTTAAGTATGATGTGCTATATATGGGATGAATAAAACAGTCTCTTAAAATTTAATACAAATCTATAAAAATGGGCAATTTATTCACTGTAGCTTAGTACAATAAATGTCACATTTTAAGAACCAGCTTTAGAAGAGTGGTTCATTCTGCTCTATGGAATTACCAGGGGAATTTGCAATGGTGATCACTTTTAAAATGGGCTTAGAGGGTTAAGTAGGAGTTCATTAGCCTGTGTATATGCCAAGGTACAGACCTGTGACAAGTTCATATTAGGTTTTTGTGGTTCATGTGAAGTACAGAGGGATGAAAGTGGGATGTAGATTGCAGCCAAACATATGTTCTTTATGTTAGAGGCAACAAAGAACTACTGCTGATTTGAGGGTAATAATAAAACAACAAGAGGGTTTTAGAAATAAATTTCTGGCGCTGAAGATGGATTGATATGAGAAGGTCTCCAAATTTTACTCTAAAATATTATAGGATATCATCTTGAATTTATGAAATGAGTGTCTTTCTGTCTACAAATCACTTTAACAAACAATGCTATTAGTTTAAAGCTTCCTGCTAAGATGTGAGGTGTCCAAAGAAAGGAAACTCCTTGAGGGGGGCATTTTGGCATGGGATGGACACAGTTTCTAATTTCCTCTGGTTCCCAATCCCAGAAATGAGCTCCTGCTGGCTTTCCAGTGAAGCCCTTCTTAGTTCTTTTAATTCAATCTTAGCTCCTTTGGTTTAGGTGAAGGTCTGCTCCTTGAGTACAGCACTTTGAATTTTAACTATCTTGGGAAGGCTTTTTGTTTGTTTGTTTTTGTAATCTGGTATGGCTTTGTTCAATAGTTAAGCAAGCTTTTAAATCACTTCAAATTGAACCTAATATAAAAGGCCAAATATTTAAGAAGCCAGGGCTGTCTACCAGGCAAATATTTACACAATCTGTAAAACATTCAATATTTATTCAGCCAGTCATAATTGTGGTTTCCAAGACATTAGTCAATGTAAATACATGCTCACTGGAAGCAGGGGGAGAAATGACTCTAGAGGAGAAGAAGCTCTTATTGTGGCAACTGTTCTGTTTTTTTTAATTCCCTACAGTTTAAATATACTACAACTGAAGTTCTTACAAATAAGAACATTTCGTTCAAATCTCTTAATTATTGTACCAGAACCAATAAACTTTTAGTGTTCAGGTACCTTGGTCCTACTGTCCAGAATCACCCCTTTAATATGGATGGTTTTTAATGCTGTCCCTTAGAGGTATTATCTGCAAAAGTCAATAAAATTATTGCAGGAAAGCCAGACAATTACAATAACCTACTTTTTATTTTATGTTATTTTTTGCTAGCACTGGCTGTATTTAGTAGCATCAGACATAGCCTTCCTAGAGATATATATCTGGCTTCAAAGAGTAGAAAAAGCAGCTGAAGAGCTTAATTAAAAACAACCTCCTTCCCAAACCTACTAGCACAATGAAACTTCTAAATGCTCCCTATTATAAGACTCTAGAAAACAATAGCATAGACCACTTATGTTTGTTCTCAGAGTTGAGAACATATGCCTGAAAACCATTTCTGCCTTCCATTATAAGAGCAACAAGCAACAGAAATGAGGCTCCATCTCCTCTCTCTGTGTCTCTCTCTCTGTGTCTCTCTCTCTCTCTCTCTCTCACACACACACACACACACACACACAGTTTCTAGGCCAGGTTGTATTTCCCTTAAGAGGAAGGGCACAGACAGGAGCGCTCAGGGCCCCTTTGGAAGCTGCCCTGTCTGGCTCTAACATAATAAACTTCTGTTTACCTTTGGATTCTATTTATGCCACATGCACATTGTTCATCATTATTAAATGATCCTTTTTTATCTTTCTATGACAGTTACATATTTTAACAGGTGACAGTTTGCCTTTATAAGCAGCAAAACACTGGTTTATTAGTATGCTTGTGTGGCATAAAATAGAGTTCATTTTTTACTGAAATAACTGGAGGAAAGAAACATCAATTGTGCAGGGTTCTGAATAGCTCAATGGGTATAGAAGGTACAGGCAATAAATTAAGATAGGTTTGCCTTATTTATGAGCTTTAGGTATTCCTTCACAGTTGCTACTGTGCATGAATTTTAAGTGGTCCTTTGATGGGCAAGTCCATCCAAAGCAGCACCATAAACTCTTACAGTTTCACCACTAATTGCTTTTCTTCAGTCAACTCAAGGAAGAGTAACTCTACTATTCAGATGATTCTCCCTGGTTCCTGGACATAGCTGTTCAGGCTGCTGTTGAGGGAGAGGATTATAAATTGTGATACCCCCAAGTCAATGAAATGGCAAAGTACATTCTTTATCAGATTAAGCTACAGCACACATCAACCCAACTCATTCTGGAAACAGCCAGTAGTGTCCTGGGTATCTTCGGGGAACAAGGGTCTGTGTTACTCCTCAGCCTACAGATTGCTTGCCACTGTAGCCACTGGGATGACCACACCCCATAAAAAAAAAAAAAAAAAGACAATGTTTCTAGCAAATAGCATTTAAGAATTGCAACCACCACAAACTCCATATGCCATTGTTCAAGTGTGTCATTAATAATAAACATGAATAAGTAAAACCCTTCCTGCAGATAACACTTTGTTGTATGTGCTTTGCAAAAGAGGCAAACAGCTCATCCACCATGGACTGCCACCCTCCAGGGCTGTCACTGGAGCCTGAGTTAGTACATCATTTCTATAGCTGCTTGTAGTAAGCACCTCATTGGGTAAAATATGGTCCTTTGGAATGATGGACCACTCCAGAGGTGTCTGCTGTTTGGCAGCTGTGGTACAGGGCTAAGATAATGGGCCTGGCTGGGAGCTCAGCTATTTGTTTGTCACCTGACAGGCGAACTATTCTCTCTGCGTTTCTGCAGAGACATAACTATACCTGTCACTCCGAAGGCAAAATTCACTCCGGAATAACACTGGCAAGTCCCCAGTCATGATCATTTCATTCTCAGGGGTCAGGGATTTGGCAAAATCAATGCCAAAGAAGGGAGCAGACATTTTTTCAATTAAAGAGATGTCTTGAGGGACATCTCTTATTTGTATCCTAGCACGGGGCCTGGGGAAAAATAAAGACTGTTCTTCCTCCCTTGACTTAAAAAAGGAAAAAATAAAATCCCAGCAACAGAGGAACTGTCTCACTTTCCAAATACCCACCCTTTCCCTGTGCTCTCACCCCTCCATCCTTTATCCACCTTTTTACCAACGTCCACATATGAGCCCAGAGGATGTGTCTTATACATGTTTTCATTATAGAACTTAAAAAAAAAAGGTCAGCTTTTTGCACTCTTCTCTCTCGCTAAAGTTGCTTCTGCCCTTTGAAAATATGAAAGCCCTTGAGTGATTTTATATTTTCAAAGGGTAAAAGTGCTAAAGAGCACTCCTCTATTTCAGACAGGAGGAAAAAAGTAAATCAGTCTGCCTAAAGTGTTCGCTTGGAAAAGGTAAAAATGAACCACTGCCGTGATGGGAAGTAGTTACCACACCTCGAGTAACCACACACACACACACCCCAGAGTCCACAGCTGGAAAACACCACACCAGGCACCAGTCTCAGCTCAAAGCTGCCCCATTTCTGCTTCCAATGGAACCAATTCCTGTCCAGAGGACAATCACAATAACAGACCTCAGGCCAGCATTAACTCCCACCTGGACAGCATCACGATGCAGGTAAAACCTGTGTTCACCCCATGGTCCCGCATCCTGACCTCCAGCTATCCACCAAACACCTCCTCTCCCTTCTCTGAAGAATTTTCCTTGGCATATGGGTTCCCTTTCCTTTTAGGAGTCCATAGTCATTTCTTTAATGCACTGGCTTTTCTTCTCTCTGCATCCCACATATTAGGAATTACTTTGTTAAAAAAAAAAAGAAAGAAAGAAAGAAAAAGACTTAAAATCAGACGTTAACACTTCAAAACAAACCAATGCTCACCTGTCCCAAGGACATTTATGCTTTTCCTTTCTCCATAAGACACAAGGTTTTGTCTTCTGATAAATGCACACCCCCAGCCACGAGGGGGCGTTAAAGGGCTTTTCCCTTCTCTGTGCTGTCCTCAATGTCCTGTCCTCCACAACTTCCCTGCATAATTCCTGCTCAGAATTCATCACTAGGCGCAGTCATCACTTCCTGTGGGTAAAAAAATTCCTACTTGCAAGATGTGAGGGACTCTAGACTAGCCTGCCTCAGCACCCTGGGATGTTTCACCCCCTCTATTCCCTGCAATGCATATCCCTTGCTACACTGAAAGGCTCTAATGGCACTTACATCTTTCACCTACATCTGTTTCTAGCATTTTTCCTCAAATATAGGAGTAAGAAATATATATAAAATATGTCTTTAAATACTTAGCATATATTAATCTGCTTAACTCTTTGTAATATCCTGATGAGTGAGTACTATTATTTAATCCCCACTTCACAGAGTGGGAGAGTGAAACAGACAGGTTAAGTAATTTTCCTATGGCCACACAGCTAATAAGTACTAAAAACTAGATTCTAATTCAAGTAGTCTGATTCCCCCTATTCAAGTGTGGGCTTTACTAACACTTCCCACCACCTTTTTTTTAAATAACATCATTAAGAATGTTTGTGTCCCTCTAAAATTCACATTGAAATTTACATAAGGTGCCACCTTCAGGAAATAATTAAGCCATGAGGGCTTGTATCCTCATGAATGGAACCAGTGCCTTTAAAAATGGCTTGAGGGAACATGCTTCAACCACGTGGGACATGGCATTCACCCTTCCTTTCATGCAAGGATCCATCCAGAAGGTATCATCGAGGAAGCAGGAGGCAGCCCTCACCAGACACCAAATCTGCAGGTGCCTTTGACATTGGATTCACAGACACCAGAACTGAAAAGTAAATCTCTGCTATGTGTAAAAAACTCAGTATAAGCCATTTTATAACAGCCTGGATGAAACAAGACACATAATACACACAATAAAATGTACTCAAATGTTTTTTGACTGAATTAAAAAATAAATTTAGATCCATCACTTGCAATCTGTTATGACCCAAGAAAAGACAGTTAATGCCTTCCAATCTTACTCTATTTTCTCCTCTGCAACTTCAGTTTCCTCCATTCGAAGACTAAATAAGAGTTCTAAAATGTGGCCATCACAGCGCACAGTGTGTTAAATACACATTAATATCTCTGCTCTAATACCAGCCCGTGTGTTAATACTCCTGGTGAGTCTCAGGCAGCGAAAGCCCAGATAGAAATGCAGGTTACTAATTTCACCTGAGGTGTCATTTGGCCTATAATTCATATCATCAACTATTATTAGTCCATGTATCCATGTAGGTACAATCTTTGACCAAAAAACAAGATCACGTCACACATACCCCTGACTGGCTTGGTACTGCAATGTTTAACTTAGTCATCTGGATGTGCAAGAAGCAGCAGGCCCTGAAATGACAAGGACTCTGACAAGGTCTCAGCAGCAGCTAGCCTAAGACCAATCGGGTAGGGGGGGCCCTGCAAACAGACCAGCACCCGAGAGGGCCCAGCCACCAACATTCTGTGCCATTTGGATGCCAAGAGGAAAACAGGACCTGTGCACAAGGACAGTTACCTGTTAGGAAAAACCATAACCTGCAAAATGCTAATACAGAGATAAACAGTGAACCAAAAAGATGGATTTCAACATCCAAGCTCCAACAATTAAGTTTGTGAATACACCACTGTGTGCTGACATTGGCAGCCCTGTGAGGGCTCAGTGAGGGCTCATTACTTAGTGTGAAACCACAGCTGTGTTGTCTTGCTGAGTGGTGTCCAGTATTGTAGCTGTGTGCCATCTTGAGAATGTTAGAGAATGAATTAGAGCAACCAAAAAGCTGTAAGTTACTTGTTATGCTTAGCAAGAATGGAAGTGACATTAGAGAAGTGTTAGTTCAACCTCATGGGGACAATGCCATGAAGAAAACAAAACAACACTGAAAAATTAAACATTTTTCTGAGGATAGAGAAAGTGTCACTCATGAGGAGAAGTCAGGGAGGTCATAACAGAACAAATGACAACATTGCAAAAATTCATCAAATTGTGTATATCAAAATTGTTGGCTGGACGGGGCATCACAGACCAACTAAACATGGATAGAGAAAGAGGAAAATCCTTACTGAAAATGTTGGTGTGAGAAAGGAATGGCTCTTACATCACAACAATGCACCAGCTCACACGGCACTGTCTGTGAGGGAGTTTTTAACCAGTGAACAAATAACTATTGCAAAACTCCCTCCCTACACATCTATCTGATCTAGCCCCCAATGACTTTTTCTTTACCCAAAGATAAAAGAAATATTGACAAGAAGATATTTGATGCAATTCAGGACCTCAAGGGTAATTCAACAACTCTGATGGCCACTGTAGAAAGAGTTCCAAATCCACTTTGAAGATGGACTAAGTGCTGGCATCGGTGTACAGTTTCCCAAGGAAAAGGCCTCAAAGGTGACCATGATGATATTCAGCAATGAGGCATGTGGCACTTTTTCCAGGATGAATCCATGAACTTAACTGTCACACCCCTTCATATATCCACTCTGAAAACTCTCTACCACTAATGGCTAAGCAGCAGCTGGGAAAAGCTACTTTGTAAAAGTATAGCTGGTTCTACACAGTATCCTAGACTTTGGGTCCATCTTCATTATAGCCAGAAGGAACAACATGATACTAGGGAAAAACACAGGTAGGTGGCCTTGCCTAAAACCCTACTTCCTCCCCTTATCAGAAGTATGGACTTGGGAAACCGAGTTTAGTTTGTTTTTCCACCTTACGGGGTTACTGTAAGAACTAAAACATTTTTATGTGAGCACCTAGCACAATGAGCAGCACACAGCTAAGACACTGTCATAACTGAGCTGGGCCTGGCTCATCACACACAAATGGTCACTGTAGCTTGGTGCCTATTCATCCATGTTTCTACCCAAATTTTCGTCAGATGACTCAAGAGTCCAAAACAACATCCAATGATTCAGGAAATAAAGCACCTTGATAATAGGAGATTATGAGGAAACATTCACCTTACTACATAGCTGACCACTAGCTACAACACTCCAACACCACTATGCACATATAGACACACAGAGGAAAACACCTTTGTAGATGAGTAGTAACTACAGAAATCTTCCATTTAGAGGAGAGTACTTTAGCCAGGAGGGAGGTCGGTGATGGAGAGAGAGATGAATTGTGACCTTCATATTAAATAACAGTTTGCAAAGAAACATGGTCTGAAGATTTTTATTTTCTACATCTTAATTGCTTCAGATGCATTTTTTTTTTAATAAATCAGTTTAAGGAGGAGGCAGGAACAAGCTTAGGTAAAGACTGATGAATCTTAATTAACTTTGTCTACGAAAATTCCATATAACTGTTCTATCTAAATCCAAGAAAAGTTTAAAAAATCTGGAATATAATTTGCATGTAACGATGTCATTGCTGCTGGCCACCCAGAGATGAAGCTTTACTGTAACTGAGACAGCCTCCACAGAGTAATATTCTGTTTTATCTTTTTGAGACAGAGTTGTAGTCTGTTGCCCTAGATACAGTGCTGTGGCATCATAGCTCACAACAACCCCAAATTCTTGGGCTCAAGCGATCCTCTAGCCTCAGCCTCCCAAGAAGCTGGGAATACAGCAGTCTCCCGCCACAACACCTGACTAGTTGTTCCATTTTTAATCGAGACTAGGTCTCACTTTTCCTCAGGCTGGTTTCAAACTCCTGAGCTCAGGCGATCCACCTGCCTCAGCTTGCCCGAGTGCTGGGATTACAGGCCTGAGCCACTGAGATCAGCCAAGAACAACAAATATTCTAAATAAACATTTCCTCGTTTATGTAAGCCTACAATGGTCAGAAGAGCTCATCCTAGCCGAGGTGTGATTCATTCTGATGCTGAGACAAAGGTAGTGCATGATAACATACCAGAAATAGGAGAACCATCCTTCAGAGTCATTTTGAATGAATGTAATTTTTTTAAAATCTTATTCTGAACATCATTGCAGTGATCCAATCACATATCTCCTCATCCTGAGAGAGAAGAAATGATTTTGGTTTGAGTTGTGTGTTCCATTGCTCACTTAATACAAAAAATGAGAAACTGGTCAGAAAACTAACTAGTGGTCCTGGGGCAAAATGCTATGTCCACTCAGTCTGGCCATGGTTGAAAACGGGTATGTGATATTTTAACATTAGGCAAAGCATGGAAAATCTGTAACATGACATACAAAATCTTTAGCACCTGTTAACACGGAGTGATCATTCTGAAAAGATCAGCAGGACTACAGTATACTTCTTGGTTCACACCTTGGGTAATTAGATGTTCCTCTTTCCAAACTGTAGAGTAAAAGGTCTCAGCAGAGATCTGCAGACCAACAGAAGGACTCCCCAGGGGGTTATTTTTGCATCATCCATTGGAGATTTCTGTTATCTTAAATACTTTCCTATATTTTCAAACTGCTAACAATAAGCACATGATAGAATTTACATAAGTTCATTTACAGTTTGTAATCTTTTCCTTGTTTGGTTTTTAGAACATCTTGGAAGCCTCACTTATACCAGAAACAGCCCTGTGCTGGGTGTCAAAGATTCATAGAATGGTCTTCAGGTTGAGGAAAGAGGCTATTACAAAAACTAAAATGTGGTTGGTCTGAATGGCAGTGTAAAAGAAGTAACGTCAAGGTATAAACATGCAGCATTCAATGGAGAAAGTAATCTATAAGAATGGAGAAGATTCATAGATGGCAGCCCATGAAGATAGTTTCACTGAACAAGGGGCATGGATGAAGGCATAGAGTTGAGAGTCAGTGCACTGTGCTTGGGAAATGGAAATGTTGAGCATCTAGCTATCAAGCAAACTTTACTTTTAGTAATGGACTCAGTTAGTCTAAGGGCCTGGGACCTGTCACATGCCTCTCCATCAGTTCTCCAGCATCTTCATACTAGTTCGGCCATTTACCCATGGAATAGATAATGAGAGATATTCTGAAATAAGCACAAAAAAATTAATAAATAAAAGAGTCAGGAACCCAGCAAGCAATGTGAAACTGGGGACTGCATTTATTCGTTATAAATCTCAGTGACCATGGGTAGGCAAATTCAATGAGATTGGATAATTCCACAGACCTTCAATTTCAAATTTCAATTTGGTTCCATTATTTACCAAATACCCATTAAGTAAAAGACTTTATATTCTGTTTGACGGTATCAAAGGTGAACAATACACCTTCCCTGCTTTCAAAAATTTGCAATGAAAAGCAAAAGAAACATATACCTGAGAAGTATATGAAAACTCAAAATACATAAGAAAGGAAATTGTGGGACAGTTTTAAGACACATCAGACAGTCCAGTTCAGTAAACGGCACATGAAGGGAGCACCAGGAAGTGAAACCAAAAGGGTTTCCTGGAACTATTTTGAAGAACATTTAAGCCAGCCTAAAAGACTACATGTATACATGAAACCTTCACAAATTACAAAGATGATACTGCTGATTATTGGACAAATATGGGGACATTGCAATACATGATTCTAAGACAACCATTCATATCAAAGAATTGAATCTAGAACTCAAACTCTACACACAACAAAAGAAAATAGTAAAGACAGAAGACCAAAAATAGATTTTAGAAGACCATTTAGAAGACATCCTCAACCCTTATGTTCTTGTTATAATAAAGATCTTCAAAATTAGAAGACCAAATAAGATTTTAGAAGGAAATACAAGAAAGCATACTTAATGAAATTTGGGAAAGATTTTCCCAAGCATGACACAAAAGAGCTAAACATAAAATGATTAACATTGATTACATTTAAATTCAAAATTTTACTTCACAAGAAGATACCATAAATAACCCCTCTTCATCAGACGATCCCTAAAACAAATGGGGAGAAGAAGGAAGCCTCAAACCAGGAGGAAATATTTCAATCACACATAACACATTAAGGAGATCCACAAAACTTCTTATAATTCAACTAAGACAAAAAAAAAAAAAAAAAAAAAAACACGAGTTAAAAACCTCGAGTAGGTACTTTACAGAAGAAGCACAAGAGGCAATATAAAACTATTTTAACTTTATTAATCAGGATCAAAATTAACTATATAGAGATAATATTATGCTCACTACATTAATGGAAGCACTTATGCCTGAAAATATAAAATGTTGGCTGATGTGAAATGGCAGGAACTCATATTACTGAAAAATAATTGGCATTATCTAGATAATCAACATGCCCATCCTCTAGGTCCAAGTAATCTATTCTCATATAAGAAACACTTAAAAACGTATACATTAGTCAGGTACATAAATGTTCCCAGTAGTATTTTTCATATTAAAAGATCTGATGACCATTCAATTTTCATTAATAAGAAGAATACGTAAATTAGGACACTGTCACACAACCAAATATCGTACCTCAGGGAAGTGACTCAACTATATAATACGTGCAATGACACAGATGCCAGAGGACGTTGGATGAAAAAGGAATTGCTGAATAGGGAGACTATAATGAAATTTCAAAATATCTCAAAAAGAAGCCAAAGTAAACTGTGTAGGAGTACATATTTAAACATTTTTTTTAAAAGGGAATGAGCACAAAATTCAAGAGTGATTAATTTTAAGGAGAACCAAAGCAGAGGACCAAAGGAGAAATGCAGGTGAATCAAAGGTGTTGATATCAGTTTACTTTCAAATATGGTGGTAAGTTCACAGATATACATTTTAATTTGACTTTGTGTCTGATTTCATGAATAAAGAACCTGGAGTTGTGAACAGGGTAATAATATTAGAAAAGCTTGCTTTAAGGTAAATTCCTATGCTACGTTTCCGAGGAGAGGACAGGTGCATGTCAGGGGTCCTTGCCTACTTCTTTGGGTCAGTGATGGGTGGTGACTGGGCCCTAGCCCTACACAATTAAAGAAACTACACTACCTATATCTTTGGACAATAAAACCAGTATATTAGTTAAGACGATGGTAGTAATCCATTCATAGATATGGTCACTTACATGATGAGATGCCATGTCTAAGACACATTAGAAGAAGGTTAAAGGAAAATAAGGAGTCTTTGGTTGCAGGCCTCATTCATGCTGTTGTCCAGACAGGAAACATAAGGTACCATCTCCAACATGACGTTCTCAAAAATCTCCTCCCTTATATAATCCCTCATATAATCTCATCCCTTGTATTAATACCACTGCTTTTATCCTAGCAATAAAAAGCCTCGCTCCCAAAGGCTGAGGAGGCCAGCATTCAACTGCACTCACCCAAGCCACCTGTGATCCAAGGTAGAAAGAGAAGGCCTAACAGGGAAGAGGAAGTGAATTATGAGCAGACACCCTCAACCCTTATGTTCTTGTTATAATAAAGATCTTCAAATATTTTCTTGAAATCTAAAAAAAATGATGAGTTTCAACATTCACACACAATTAACACATTGCTGACCGGTCACTTGTTACCCGGTAACCTGGATAATTTCTGCATAAAATTCCCAGTCCACAGTGTTTTAACACAGCAGCTGTTCCTGAATTCATTTCTCCAAGTTTCAATTCCCAGATTTCCCAAAGTCAGCCTATTTTATTCTTTCTCTCTTCCTCATCTCTCAGCTGCTTATAACATAGAATCACTTAGCATTGCTAACATCTTAATGTACCCATTAAATCCCTGGGTCTCCATCCCGAGTTCCAAACTGAGACTCACCTAGAGAACTTTAAAAAGAAAAAAAACAACACAAAATACAACTGGGTCCTTTCAACTGACATTTTGATTTAATTGCCCTGAGATCAAGGCATCAGCTAAACTAAGAACTTCAGAATTCAACTCCTTCTCTTCAGAATTTACATACGTGTGTAATTTCTACAAATGAAAGTTGCATTAAACATTTGGTGCTCATCTTTCAATCTTATATGCGTCCACAAAGCTATTTAAAACTATTAAATGTCATTTTTAATCTTAAAAGCGAAGTTAATGTCTATGCATGCTCACAGCACCTGATTTTCTCATCTACCATAGATGACACTACCACGGATGTTTTCCTTCCTGCAGGTTGGAAGAAAATGACCTTGAGTAAAGAGCAGGGATTTGTAGATTTAAAGTCTGACCACCATTTACAGCAGGAAGATGCTTCACTGACAAATAGCTCAAAATAACCAAACCCTGAATATTTTGACACCTGATCTCTAAGAATCAGAAGTTTAATGTGCTGTGCATCTAACACTTTCCCAGCGAGGTGGCTTCAATATGAATAATCAGGATAGAGACACCAGACTTTATAAGCTCCTGACTACAGAGATTGCCTTTTGGGGCTGACCACGGCCGTCATATATAGAATAATTAAATATTTAAATATTCTTTAAAATAAAAGAAAACAGGAACTGCATGAGAAGCAGCAATTAAAGTGTTTAAAATCATATCCAGTCACTCTTGGATGCAGATTTATAGGGGGTTTTGAGGATGTTATTGACATATCATTGCCAACATAAAAGCTTTCCTCAAAGACGCACAAATCTAGATGCGTATGAAAAATCGGCCCCACCTCAGAGTGGCCAACCACGGCATCCATCTGAGTAATATCACTTCCTAACAACAGGTTCAGCTAGCCATTCAAACTAGAGAGTCTTCCTCACCACACATGAAAACCCAGATTTAAACAGCTTAAAATGGACGCTGGAAGTAATTTGCTTATTCCAGTAAGAATTTGCAGCCGTATGACACAACATTCCAAAATGATTTCCTTTGGGTGAGCTATAAAGTTCCATATTCTAACTCATGGCTCCCATCACATTGTACAAAGGGTACCAAAAGTTGCCCCAAAAGTCACCGTACATAGGGAAAACTTGGAAATTGTAGGTAAATATACTTTCATTTAAGAAAATATTCTCTAATGCACCATATGTTAGTGGAAATGAATGAATTCTCCCCTATGAAATTTGTATTTAGAAGGTATTTAGAATCTCCCAGTGAATTCATATTTGTACAAATTTATCAAGCTGAAGAAATTGGAACAAAAACTTAAGACTCACCCTAAATTTCACCCAAACACAAATCAAATCTACAATGCAAACCTCTTTTACTATATTCATTAGCTCTGCTACACTAAACTAGCTTGAGTCTATCACAGTCCCAGCATCCAACCAAAGAAGAAAAATCTATCTCAAAGACATTTTAGAAAAAATATAAACATTTTAAACAGGAAAACATCCTTTAGTAGAAGGATAAAATGATCGATGGTCTGTAGTCTTCTGGTATCATTCTCTTGAATTCCTTTGTGCCTCTATTGATTACTTTTGTTATTATAAGCCTGAGGGGGTGTGGGGGGGAAAGCAGCAAGAATCACATCAAGAACATGAAGATCTGGATTCACAGGCAAGTGCATGCAGAGATGACCTCTCTCGGCCAGCCAGGCAGCTTTGTTTCTCTGCAACTTGTTTTTTCACATATAGATTTCAGCTTTGGCCTGGCAATTTCACCAATGTTTTATGATTTTTCTTCACGAACATGAAGTAGAGATACATAGAAACTCAGTGATCAAATTACTGCATATCAATTGTTTAATAAAAGGTCACTTCAGTGGTTTAGACATTCAGGGGTGTCCAATCTTCAGTCTGCAGGCCACATGCTGGTTTTTTGAGGCCTGTTTTGTTTGTGCTTGGTGTCAAATATCATGGAAAAAAACCACAGACTTTTTCTCAGCTTTCCATAGTGTTTGGTATTTAATGTGTGTCCCAAGACAACTACATTCTTGCAAATTGTGGCAAAGAAAAAACAAATGTTGGACACCCTTGAGATCATCTACTAGGCAACACTATTCCACAAATCTAGAAAAACCAACACATGCCTACAAAGAAAGCAAAGACAATTACTGAAAATGAAGACTGACTAGCTTCCTGATCCTTTAAATGTAACAAAATGTGACAAAGCCATTTATCTAAGATGAATTAGAAAGCTGAGGGCTATACTTGGTTTTGAATCAAGTTGTTTTATTAAAATAATTTTTTTTTTATAATTTTATTGAATCATAATTCTGTACATTGGTGCAATCATAGGGCATGATTCATATACATTCAGAAATGTTTTCATCGTACTGTTACAGACAGCCTTCATGGCTGCTGGAACATGTTCTTCTTAGCAAAGTATCTCAAGAATGGAAGAAAAAGTATCCAATGTACTCAGCCCTAATATGAAGCTAATTTATAGCTTTCATATGAAGGCTAAAACCCAATTATACCATTTCTTGATCATATTTTCTTTACATTCTAATCCATAGTTATGACAATAATAAACCTTTAAAATGTCATTGAAAAAGTACTATCTTTAAAGAATGTGTCCTAGAGGACTGAAACTGATGCCACTCCTCTTTCCTGTGGCTGCATTTTCTGTTGGCCTAAGGGTCATATGAAGAACACTGACCTAGTGCACCTGCAGGGGCCTGATACTCAGTAAGCCTGGAGTCCGCTCCCCTGCTGGGAGGCACACAAGGAAGAGTGATGAGGTCACACAGAGGGCAAACAGGCAGAAAGAGGAGAATAGTGAGGGTGAGTATTTTGCTATAGCTGGCTTTGGTTTATAGTTCTTCATTATTAAAAAGTAAATTAGCATGGATATCCCTGCCTCTGTGCTGCTCTTCTGTATAAGATTCCATCATGGAGACTGGGAGAAGGGAGTAAAGGGAAAAGAAAGGGAAGGGGGAGGGAGAGGGGAAGGAAGGGAGAGAAATAAAGATATATATGTATAGAGAGAGAGATCACATCGTAGCCTGAGGTTGTGTTCTGCTCAGCAAGTTGAGAAGTGTTATCAGTTACAGTTCATAGCAGTGGCCGTGCTTTTCCTGTGAGTCAAAGGCGAATCATGTTCGAATGCAAATTCTGAGTGAGTGGTTCTGGGGCAGGGCATAAGATGTTCAACATATGTATGTAGAGGAAAGAGAAGCCAGGAGAAGAACTAAATGCATTGAACAATTCATACACGCCTGGCAAGTGTTTTTTCATTTATTCAATAGGTATTTATTAAAGACCAACTATGCCCTAGGCCTGAGAATTCAGTTGTGAACCAGGCTAAACTCCTGCAATTATGGAACTCACTCTCTGGGGTTTGTGTGGTGCAGTGCTGGGAAGAGGAATGTGAAGCATCTGTAGGTCTAGTGGTGCCTCCTGCAACCTCACGTGTAGGATGATATTCCTCACTACATCTTCCTTCTACAAACGTTTGAGTTATTCCATATGTTGAAGAGTGTGTCCACTGGAAATAACGTCATCAAAGCCAGCTGCTATTAACCAAGCACTAAGAAATGTAATGGGGCGTCTGAGAAGGGGGAAGAGGTCATTAATCTTTTAATGATTCCCTCACTGGGCACTTACTAAGCCTGGACTACATATCTGACTACAGAAGGCACTGGAATTACAACAATGATAATAGTGAGGAGGAGGAAGAGGAGGAGGAAGAAGTAGAAAAGCAGGAGGAGGAGGAGAAAGAAGGGTCCTTGTATCCGTGGAGTTGGCACAGCAATTAGTCACTCCTGAAAACCCTCTTTCATCAGGTAATAGAAGAGCATTTAGAAATTAATAAACTAGATTAAACAGTAAGTTCTATACAAACAGTTATCCTATCTATGTAGTCTGATTCATTTGTTGGAAAATAGGGTGGAATTCTATAAATAACCATAATTAAGTGCTTAAAGAAAGTTGTTAGAAATTAAATGCTCCCTGAGTGCAGGGGATGCACACATCACTTAGAGGTGGCCCAGCAAAGCGCATAGTAAAGGTTAATGTTTGATTTGGAAATAAATTCCAAATTTACCTCGCTCATTCAGGTAACCATAGTACAGAATGTGAAACAAAGGAAAAATTAAACACACGTTTCTTGAGTGAATGAGTGGATAATAAATAGATTGGTGGCTAGATATTAGAGAGATATGAAAAATGCAAAATAGATATTTGATAGAAGAGAATTAGCCATAATGTATGTGTCATAAGAAATGTATTTGATAGATGTATCTCAATGAAAGCAAAAATTCTAAGTATCATTTCATACATTAAATTACTTCTATCTAATCAAAATTATTAATTTAGGCATTATTAGGAAACAGAAGCAAGTGTAGACTCAAGATGTCTTCTTAATTTGCATGTATAATTTGAAGTCAGCTTATGTTGTTTACTCTGGTTATATAAATGGACAGTGATGTAAAACTCCCAGTGGCTACTCATAGAATGTACTCTCAAATCAGTCCTTTATGATATTTGTGAGCTATTTCACAAGAGTCCAGAAAGCTTGTCATAATGATTAAATATTGATAAGGCATTTTATGACTAGTATTAAAAGTGCTTAAAATATAGAGTTTATCCTAGAACTGTAGTTTAAATGTGTATTTAAAAAGTAGACAAAAATATAGAACTCCAAATAGAGAATTTCAAATTTAAGTTTTTGTTTTCCTTGTATATATACCCATCAGGATCTTCACTTCTGTAGCTCAGTGAGTAGGTGCTGGCCACATAAACCAAGGCTGGGTTCAAACCCACCCCAGGCCAGCTAAAAACAACAATGACAACTGCAACAACAACAACAAAATAGCCAGGCATGGTGGTGGGTGCCTGTAATCCCAGCTACTTAGGAGGCTGAGGCAAGAGAATCGCTTAACCCAAGAGTTTGAGGTTGCTGTGAGCTGTGATGCAGCAGCACTCTACCGAGGTTGACAGCTTGCGACTCTGTCTCAAAATAAAAAAAAATCAAAAAAATCAAAAAAAACAAATAAATATATAGGCATACTTCATCTCTTTTCCTTTAGAACATGTTCTTTGATCCTTTCTTCTTCTGTGGGACTGTATTTTGAATCCTGCTCCATTTATGGAAATGCTTTCCATCTCTCAGCTAGTGGCTGGTGTTATAGAAACAGTGATTAAACAGCTTCCTGTTGTTTTGTTCAAAGAGATATGAAAGAAATTAAACTTGCATATTAATAACTGCTCTTTACCAGGTTTTTATAACTGCTACTGTCAGTATAATAGTTAGGCAATAAGGGTGAAATTTTGTGTAGAAAAATTGTGCCCAGAAACATGCACTGTCTTTCTTAATCACAACTGGTAGATGGGTGGAAGCTTTTCAGGTGAAAAATGCCTTTGTAAATATGGTACTGATTGCTGCATTAGTGTCCTTCAAAGACAGATGTAGCAGGTTGCTCCCTGGTTCTGTGCATTCTCTGTGTCATATTTGTATAGCCGAGGCCCCTCAGGAACATCTGTTATAAAGTCTTCTTTCATTACAGGTTTCACACTGAAACAGGTCTCTAAGCATGTCCGCTGAGCACTGCAGCTTTCTTTGAAACCAAGTTTGTCAAAGTCAAGCCTACTTATTATCATGACCCCAAAGCAAAATACACCTTCAATGTACAATATGCAGACTTGAAAATAAAAGAGTAAACAAATGCAAAATACACAAACATTTTCTTCTTTAATACTTTATTTCCTCTTTGAATAGGTGACACACTTTCCTATGATTCAAAATTTAAAGAGAACAAAGAGATTTCCTGACTTCTTCCCTTGCCAATCATTTGTCCTTCTTTCTGACAAACAGCATGGTAAATTGGTTTTGCATCTTTCCTTCTAGAGATATTTTGATATAGGAATATGTTAATTATTTTTCTTACACAGACCGAGGCAGAATACATATATATGAATACATATACTACGCTGAGATAAGTGCAGAAATTGTAAGGAAGCATCACGCAGTTTTCATGGCAACTTAAGAGAGCAATTTTATATCTGTGGAAGCCAATAAAGAATTATGGCTACATTTTATATGCATACTTCCTTTTAGTTTTTCTGGTAATTCACTATTATTGCATTTTATAAAAGTATATATAGGTATGTATTTATTTTTAGATATATGATACACACATTATTATTCCTTATGTGGTCAATTAAGATGAAGCTTTTTAAGAAAAATATTGACCTGTGTCCTATGACTTTTTACTAACTATAGCTCTGGGCAAATAAGGGGACCTGAAAAAAGAAACATCTAAACTCACAGCTTATTCTGTGATCTAGTTGCTCTGAGATTCCTCTGCCACACTTAGCTATAGGCACTTTACACATGAAAGAGCTTTTAATAGTTAATTTGTTTCTACTTCAAATCATTTTTCTACAGATAATCCTAGAATGATTGACTGATTTCCAGTTTCATAACTAGCAAGTGGTAAGGCTGAGAGAGAACTGAGACTGCTGACTTCTCCTGAAGTCAGAGGTTATAGGTTGAATTGTGTCCCTCAAAAATTCATACGTTGATTTCTTAACTCATAGTGAATTAGAATGTGACCTTATTTGGAAATGGAGTTATGGATGATGCATTTAGTTTAGATGAGGTTATTAGGGTGGGCCCTAATTCCACTAAGACTTATGTCCTTGTAAAAAGGGAAAATTGTAACCAGACTCATGCACAGAGTGATGATGATGTGAAGGGTACAGGGAGAGAACCATCTGCAAGCCACAGAGACTTGCAACAGATCCTTCCTACAAGGTGCTCAGAAGGAAACACCCCACTCTCACCTTGATCTTGGATTTCTAGCCTCCAGAACTGTGAGGCAACAAATATCTGTTGTTTAAACCACACAGTTTATAGCATTACTATGATAATTTCAGACAGAAAAGGATTTGTATAGCCATCTGATCTACCTACACATGCTTGCTGCATTTTCTTTTACAGTGTTTCCAGTAACTGGTAATCCACCTTTTTACCTGATTATAAGCTTACACCTGAGGAAGAGAGACTTTTCATCCTAAACCATATACAATAAAAGGAACTTCTCTGTTTGGAGCCAGTTCGTACCCTCTGTAGCTCTTGTTAACCAAGGCAGAAGATAACCCACCATATATGACTTTAAATTTTTTAATTCATCACCAAGTGACAAGGGCTGTAATAAAAGCACTTTTACATCCATTAATTTTCAGATTTGACTTCATAAGAATCTTGCATGTTCACAGGCATTATATGAATGAGATGGATCAGGAAACAGCTCCCAGAGAATGATTCGCCTTAACTCATGCAAATAGTAAAACACTAAAGCATGGCTGGATTTCAGGTTTGGTGATGCAAATCCATAACAGTTTTGTTTGCAACATCGCCAGATGGCCTCTTGTCTGCAAGTAATTGTGGTTTCTTTTATCATCAGTCGGAGCCTTGGTGTACTATGGTAGCTAACTAAATAATATTTAAAATAACATTTAAGCCCAAAAGTTTGAGATTGGTGTGAGCTATGAGGCCATGGCATTCGACTAAGGGTGACAAAGTGAGGCTCTGTCTCAAAAAAAAAAAAATAATAAAATAAAATAAATTAAAAAACCCCTCAGAATACTTAACCTCGAGAAGGCAAGGTATTTTCTGAACATGATCATGATTGGAGGACCAGGAAAAAGAACACCTAGGCCATCATCAGACAGTAAACATACTCTCTGTTGTCACCTACAGAAACACTGATGTTGCGTATGGGAATCACTGGGAGGGGCATAAATAACTTTAACTAGTAAATAAAATACATTCCTAATTCATTAATAACTTAGACTTTTTACAATTCGGGATCCATCTTTACCAAAGCACATGAGAAAAAATAAAAAGCACTAAACTTTGAATTTGAATGATATGAGTGCTGCATTTAATACTTTATCTATGACCTAGCCTTAAACCCCAGGGTGTGCATTTCTTCCTTTGTGAAACTAAAGTAATCACATCGACCGCATAGAAGAGCGTAAAGGTGTTGAAGATTGGAAGTGATGCAAAAATAGTAGACATTGCAGAAGTCTATTGGTGTTGAGGTCCTAATGGACATTTTTCATAATCTCCCCGGGGTGGTATCTTTGCCCTTTCAATGCTCACAGTTACTGTGTTCAAGCCTGTGGCCAAAATTGGTAACAAAACCCATTTACACAGCAAGTACAGGTGAAAGAACAACCTCAGACTATCATTTGAGGAAAGCTGACTCTTCTTTCCCGCCAACACAAAGGTAAAGAGCGATTACTCTTCATCAAAGGAGTGAGAACTGTTGCCAGCAAGTAGAGTTGTTTCCTGACTCAGTACATCTCAGAATGTAGTTGCAGTCCTGATTCAAGAACTTTTCACAACCTGTGATGAGGTAAAGGCAGAGATTGAGAGTGAGCATTATGCAGTTTTCATAGCAAGGAAGAGAACAATTTTACATCTGTGAAAGCCACTAAAGAATTATGGCTCTATTTTGTAAGTCTATTTCTTTTCATTTTCTCTGATAACTATTATTGCATTTTATTAAAGTATTGGTTTGTGACTGAGGGCGATGTGTGTCCTTTAGCAAAGAGGGTTGAGAAAAACTGATCTGTGTTTATGGTTTCAGGGTTCCGTCTATATGTAGGAAGTACCAGGGCCTTTGAAGTCATTGTTCAGTTAATTTATGCAGCGTATGGTGGAGAGCCACAAACACATTTTGACTGGAAGTCCTTTAGCTCTACCTAAATTTCTGTGCCTCAGAGAGGCATGGCAATGGCAAATGACTTTCTCTGAAGCTCATAGATCAGAAACAGAATTTACATTCTGTCTTTCACTGAAGCATAACCCCTTATTCCACATTATCTGAGTTAGGGCAAACAGTAAAATGCTAAAATTAGTAGCTAATTCTTGAACCTCCTTTCTTGCACACTCTAAAATAGAATTTATGTCAAGGAACTGTAAATAAATTTTAAGGAATTAAACTTTTAAGTGGTTATATATAGGGGTAAGAAACTTTATTCTTTTGGTTTGTATATCCAGATTGTTTTTTAAAGTGGAAACTGGAAGAAGAAATAATAGTCCAGCAATTTGGCAGAATTTTTAAAGCAGTTTCTTCAAGGAAATCACATAGAAAAATAATCAATTTTGTTAAAACATCCTTGTGCTCTTTAGAATATTTACATACCCATCCTGTTAATGTTTCTGTAACTTTTTCCACCTACTGCCATTTCAAAGCAACTATTCCACCTTCCTAGAAATTTCTAATAAAAAGGATAGCTAAGCTACCGGTGGGATTTGAGGACGCAATGTCTCACAGGAAGTTCTCGGCTCCCAGACATGGGTCTCTGGCTTCTTGCCTCAGAAGCGCAGTGGCAGACATCGTGGGAAGGTAAAGAGCTTCCCCAAGGATGATCCATCTAAGCCTGTCCACCCCACAGCCTTCCTGGGATACAAGGCTGGCATGACCCACATCGTGCGGCAAGTCGATAGGCCAGGATCCAAGGTGAACAAAAAGGAAGTTGCAGAGGCTGTGACCATTGTGGAGACAACACCCATGGTGGTTGTAGGCATTGTGGGCTACGTGGAAACTCCTCGAGGCCTCTGGACTTTCAAGACCATCTTTGCTGAGCATATCAGTGATGAGTGCAAAAGACACTTCTGTAAGAACTGGCATAATTCTAAGAAGGCCTTCACCAAATACTGTAAGAAATGGCAGGATGAGGATGGCAAGAAACAGATGGAGAAGGATTTCGCCAGCAAGAAGAAGTCCTGCCAAGTCATCCGCATCATTGCCCACACCCAGATGCGCCTGCTTCCTCTACACCAGAAGAAAGCCCATCTGATGGAGATCCAGGTGAATGGAGGCACCGTGGCCGAGAAGCTAGACTGGACCCGAGTGACACTGGAGCAGCAGGTCCCTGTGAACCAAATGTCTGGGCAGGATGAGATGATCGATGTCATCGGGGTGACCAAGGGCAAAGGCTACAAAGGGTGACCAGTTGTTGGCACAACAAGAAGCTGCCATGCAAGACCCACTGAAGACTGCGTAAGGTTGCCTATATTGGGGCGTGGAATCCTGCCTGTGTGGCTTTCTCTGTGGCACGGGCTGGGCAGAAAGGCTACCATCACTGCACGGAAATCAATAAAAAAATTTATGAGATTGGTCAAGGCTACCTTATCAAGGATGGCAAACTGATCAAGAACAATGCCTCTACTGATTATGACCTATCTGACAAGATCATTAATCCTCTGGGTGGTTTTGTCCACTATGGTGAAGTGACCAATGATTTTGTCATGCTGAAAGGCTGTATGGTGGGAAGTAAGAAGTGAGTGCTCACCCTCAGCAAGTACTTGTTGGTACAGACGAAACTGCGAGCTCTGGAGAAGATTGACCTTAAATTCATCGACACAACCTCCAAGTTTGGCCATGGCCGCTTCCAGACTATGGAGGAGAAGAAAGCATTCATGGGACCACTTAAGAAAGACCGAATTGCTAAAGAAGAAGGAGCTTAATGTCAGGAACAGATTGTATAGCTGGTGGGATCTCAATAAAAGTTGTTTTCTAATGATAAAAAAAAATAAAAAAGGATAGGTAAGAGGCATAAACCAGCACTTTCTGGGACTTTCTGCACATATAGAATTTGTGTACTCAAACAGGTAGTACTTGTCAAAATGGGTTCTATGAGGAAACTGGCCTCTTTTGTTTTCAGATAATCCTACATTTTTTTTAAGTAAAAATAATTCATAAAATGAAAATTTAATTTTAGAATCACTTTAGTTAGCTCTTATACTATATACAAGTTTCTGAGGACATATTATGATTTTACAATCCTTGTGTGGAATGAGATAGAGAAATGATTATTTTTGAGCTTAGAGTTTGTTTCTAATTCTACTTCCTAAAACCATAGTGAAAATGTTCTAATTTTGAAGAGAGTAAAATATACATATACTATACATACACGTGTACATGGATGCACATGCTAACACATGTCTGTAAGTTTCTCTGGATCATGGTTTAAAATACTATGCAGAGTATGCAGAATCCTCTTGTGTATATATATCTAGAGACTTCATTCAAAAATATTTATTTTGTTTTTATTAGCAATAATAAATCTCAAAATCACAAACAATGTAACTATCAATGGGGAACTGGTTATACTGTTTGTATATAATGTTAAACTATTTTAAATTGAATACCAACTCTATGTCCATCTGTATATGTAATTATAAAATGTACCTTAAGAGACATTTGAAAAGAAAAATTGTTTTTACATGGAAATATCACAAAAGCATAATGTGGAATGGGGAGGAAACATAATTTGCCAAGTGCGATAGAATTATAGACTATAAGGTGCATGTATTTTAAAAATCTTATGGCAGTAGGGGAGAAGGAAAGACGAGAGAGAGAGAGAGAATGAGGTTCATTTACATCATATAACAACTTACATTGGATGATCATGAGCCCTTCTTTGTAAGTGGTTCTGAGGAGTAAGTGAGACAATGGAACCCATGAGGGAAACAAAAAAACAAAAAAACAACATTTCTGTAGGGTTCAAGCATTGTTATTTTAAAAAAGAAATATCTGAAATAAAAATGAAGAGATGTGAATACTCAGATGATCAGTATATAGTTTATCTATATATAGTTGTTATATTTTAAAAAGCTTTCCAAATTTTTTAATGTGCAGATGTCAGCAGAATACTTAATTGGAACATTTGTCACCCTGACAGCCGTTCCCAGCTTCTTGGCACTAGGAACCAGTTTCATGGAAGATGATTCTTGATTTTCCCGTGAATGGGTGGTGGCGGTTGTGGGGGGTTGGGTTAGGGTTAGATGGGACAGGAGGAGGAGGTCAGGCAGGAATACTGTGTGACCTGATTTGTAGGAGGCCGTGGATGGAATGACACCAGTCTGCAACTGGAGTTTGGAGATTGCAGACCTGTATTATTACTTTGGGATCTAGCTGATGCATACACTTAGATGTGACAACTTTAGGTCCTGGTTTGTATTTTCTGATGAACATGCCCCAGATTTGAGGTCTGTGTGTCACAGCTCTAATTTGACTTGCTCAAAGGCCTTCTAGGAGAACGACACAGATTAATGTCCAAGTAACAAGCTTAATGCATTGATTCTTCTAACCTTCTATGATTTAGAAGTGATTGCAAAGTCAATCAGAAAATTTGTTGACAAAGCTTGGCAACCTACTCCTAAAATCCAATTTAAATTTACTTACTAAACACATTAGCATTTGCTTACTAAAGACATCATTTACTTCAAACATTTGTACATTCAGTGAAGGTAAAAGGGGCTAGTGAAATTTCTGATTTTTATTATAATTATTCTGATTATATTAATTGGATTACATCAAGTTTCATAGTATAGTAAGGGTTGCATTTTAGAGTTTGAGAAAATTAGTGTTTCTGTTCAATTACTGCCTTTTGATTGTTTTTTAGAAGTGATCGACTTTATTTATACATTTTGAAAAGAAGTTGATCCAGCCAAGAAATTTAATATGTCAAGTTGATACTTAGCTTTTTATTGAAAGTGCTGTAGTTTCCAAGGGATTTGTATAATTTTTAGAAAAGCACTAGGCTCTGAATATTGGGATATTTTTACTTTTAGAATGAGGGAACATTGAGCCTATCACAGTATATCTATCGTGGAACTCCTGAATGAGGTTAAAAAGTCCAATTTAAATTTAAAGTTAATTGACAGGGTTTGTCTATAAATTGAATTTAACTATTTAAATGTCATTATTCTAAGTAGTTTTAGCAATGACTTGGAAGTACTATTCCCAACAACTTCTTCAACACCAAAAAGATAAAGAAATAAAAAATAAACACTCTAGACTGCCGTGCATTCTAGCCCAAATGGAAACATTTTTTTTCCCCACACAATGGAATTGAATGATCACAGATGGACTATGTGGTAGATCTGATGAATATATTCAATTTTGGCTGAATGAAAATAACATGACTCAAAGCATAAGTGAGATAATATTTTATATTCAGTTACCCCTCGAATTTTTCTTTCCTTTTTTTAGGACTTCAAATTAAGATAATGGCAAAAACCTGGAAAACATATTGCTGGCAAAAATAAAAATATAAAGGCTCACATATTAAGTCTAAGGAGTAAGATCCTAAACTCATCCTAGACAAAGTGCTGTGTGCCTCATTGTTGAATTTCACTACGGTCACCTTCGAAGTGCTCCCCCTGTTAAGCTATGTCCTGATGCCAAAGCTTTGTGCACCTTTCAAAGGAATATTGGAAATCTTTCCAGAATGGCCATTAGACCCCAGCATTGTTGTATGAGGTCTGACAATTAAGTTAGCAAACTCATTAGAGAAAAAGTGCTGGACACCTCACTGCTGAATGTCACAATTCCCATCTTTCGAGTACTTCCCTTGGGAAGCAATGCCCTGAGCCCAGTGCCTAGTCCACCCTTGAAAGCACTTTTATTAGGACAAGTTCTCCAAATTGTCAGACCTTGTGCAATTATGACAACAGCTCTGATGATAGTTCCAGAAAAAGAGTTCCAAAATTGTGTTAAAGGGTGCACTGGGCACTGACATCAGGGCATAACTTCTCAAGGGGAGTACTTCAAAGGTCACCCTAGTGATATTTATGCTTGAACAATTACAATAAGTAAATAGCACTTATTGTAGGATAAGTTCTGGAATTTAATTGTCCATGCTCGCACTTCTTAAAAAGGAATACAACTTATATTAATAAGAGCAAGGGACTTCAAATAGGTTAACTCTTACTTTTGCTGTTACAGAACCATGTGTAATCTATTCAAAGCCAAATACACTCTTCTCAGAAACTGTGAGTGCAAAATGGTGAGGACAATCTCAGTGCCTTTGATTATACGCACAGATTTCTAACTCCAGTGGAAAGTGTTGGGACTCTGATAAATGAGCATGTAGACTTGGAAAGCCAGTGTTACTCTCAGAATCCCTTTGAAAGCAGATACATTATAACTGTTTTTCTGTAATAAATGAATATTGTTTGCTGATGCATGTGAACTGTCCCAGGGATTTCTTGCCTAATAAAAAAAAAATAGATGAGTGCAGACAATCCTTTCTCACTCTGTGTTGTGTTTCCCATTTTTACTTGGTTTTGGAGGTTTTTATGGTAACTGGCAAGGAGAGGAAGGGAGCGTTGTCCAAGTAAGAGTATAAAAAAAAAAAGAAATACATGAAGGAAAAGGAGAATATTCCAAATTGAGTTTTGGTTCTTAAAATTATTCTGGGATTAAAATTGATAAAAAATAATTTTATTTATATTTATTATATAATTACATAGGTTTCTGGAACTTGTGATTACATAGGTAATTCCTCTTATTCTGTGTTTATTTTGGTCTCCTTTCCTGTATCTTTAGTTTTGGATGGTCTTCTTGCCATCTTTAACGTTTGACTGTAAATCTGATAACTTGTTTTATAATAACTGCTCGATTTCAAAAGGAGCCCTTCTTTCTCTCTATGTATCTATATCTATTGGGTGGTCAGCAGCCACAGAGTGGACCCATCCTGGCAACGTGTGAAGCAGAGGATGACATGGCTCCAGATTTCTTTCATGTCCCAAGTCATCTCAGCATTATTTTCAATTTTCCCTTTTGTATTTTAAAGAATGACAGAAAAATCTTTGGATGTGAATACTCAAGGAATACCCAGTTATAATGAAAACTTATACTTTATCTGTTCCTTTTTGAAAACTGTCTTTCTGTGTGAAAAGACCTGACCTAAGGAGTTCTGCTATTAAAACCATTAATAGGGGTTTCAAAATGGTAAGGTTTGTTTTCATAAATTTAGCTCTTGGTAATGTGGAAGTTAAGTTAGGGAAATATAAATATACAAATTTATTTATCAGTTTGTTTGCTAGCAAATGATATTGAACCACCAATAACATGAAATAGTAAAAAAAGAATACAAATTGAAAACCTGGACAATAGCTAGTCTTCATTGAAATTATAGGTGTTTGGGACATAATGGTTGCACATATGCCAGCACCTAGTCTACCCTCCTAAGCAATTATGGAACTCTTTCTGGAATGACCATCAGAGCTGTCATCGTATGAACTCTGATAACTATGAGCTTGCCACTGTGTGATTACATGGGCAGCACCATACAACAACTTGATGAAGTTCTATAACCTTCATGTATCAGCGCCTCACAGCTGTGTCCATGTCAGTGGGTGGCAGTGTCTTTCTGAGTCGAGTTCATTATCATTGCATGGTTTTGTGTACCATATGACAATAGCTCTGAGGATCACTCCAGAAAAAGAGTTCCAAAATTGTTTTGAAGGGTGGACTAAGTGCTGGTGTTGGTGCGTAGCTTCCCATGTGGAGTACTTCAGAAGTGATCATAGTGATTGATGTTCAGCAATGAGGTATATAGCACTTTTTCTAGGATGAGTTTGCAGACTTAATTTTCAGATCTTTATATCATGGTACCCTTCAAGGCACTGTAAATTCCTACTTTTCTGCAACCTTTTAGTCATTCATTAATTTAATAAATGCTTTGTAAATGGCAGTGCTCTAGTCATGGGTGATACAACAATGAAGAACCAGTCCTTTCCATCATGGGACTTAGAGTCTAGATACAGGGAAACTGAGTAAGTTCATTTTAATTCATAGATCAATAAGCTTTTCATCATGTGACTAATATAATATAGCTCCATACTATACTAGGCACTATTAAGAGATGCAGATCACAGGCAAATCATAAATATTTGTGGACCATTGTGAAATAAACACAGAATAAATAATAAATAAAGATGTAAGTTCAGAATTTTTATCAGGAGACAGATATAAGAAACCAACACATTTCAAATAATGTACAAAAGAAATTCACTACTACTAATTTGACAGATTCATTCCATTTAATGAATTGGCTCTTATTTGGAAAAAGTCAAAGAATTGGCAAAAATAAATACTAGCATAGTCTATAGTTTTTTTTAGCTGCTTTGCATTTATTGATAAACATAAAAGAAAGAGCTATATCCAGTTTTGTGTTCAATATAAATAAATTAAGTTTGGTGCTTTGAGCTATTTAAAACTTTCAGTGAAAGAAGCTGGAGTTCTTTGAACCTTGGTTCTGCAGAGTTGTTTTGACAGGATTTCTTCTGGTCTAAGTGGAAACTCTTGTGAAATGGCATTCTTTCATTATATCTTCAGAAAGGATAGTGTCATTGCTAGCAAGAGTTATGATGTGGTGGAACAACCTTTCCTGGGAGAATTCGGCAAATGCCCATGATGGCAGCACACTAAGTGGTTCCTAGGGACGTGAATTCATGACCACGCCCTTCTCAATCCTCTGAGAGTACCACGTGTCCATGATATCTTACAAACTTCAGTGTAGACTCTTTTTCTTCTAATATATTATTCATGTTTGCCTTCCAGCCTTGTCTTGCCCACAGTTAAGTAGTATATGTACACAAACCTTTACATTTCCAATATATAACTTTTAAGTACCTAAATAATATATAATGTCATTTATGGTATTATTATTCATATCATTGTTATAGTGTAAGGCAAGGCAGTGCTTCCAAATGCCAACATGCAATTAAATCAGACTATGCACTTCTAACAAAACCACAGGTAAAGCTCATGATACCCTTCAGCTGAGTAGCAAGGGTATGGTAGCGCTTACGATAATGGATTTTGGAATCGGACTCCAACATTTACATTCTCACTTTACCAGATGCTAGATATATAATGTTTGGAAGGTACTTGGTCTCTCTAAGTTTCTATAAAGTGGGGATAATGTAATAAATGTATTACTAACTGCTTCATGGGTTGTGCATTAAATGAAACATCACATCTGCCTTATTTCCTGGAACACACTTAGTTTCAATCATACTCTAGTTGCCTAGAGTTGTGGTGGGACAGCAAAAATGACTGTTACTTCTTGGTAGATCCTTTCCCATTCTTCGGCCACCTTCTAACATCCTTCTAATCTGTCGAATTCCATTTATGGGATATTTTAACCATGTAATCAATCGTAAGATATTCTTACAAAATCACAAAGATTTTAGTAGGGCAATTGTTTCTATCACCAGATGTTATCAATGTCTATAGAAAATTACAAACAAGATTATTATTCTCCACTGTTTCATCTCACTTTGACTTGTACAAGAAACACTTTGCACAACAGATGTGCAAGAAAAAACCAACTACAGGTCGCAACACTCCAGACCACCCCCGGCCTTTCTGGAATCTCACAGTCCCTCAGGTTCTTCTTTGCATGTAAAACATCCTCATAAAGGAGATTAAATGAAGTACTCTTCAGATTTGTCAAGTCTTAATGAGAAAAACTGCTTTAAAATAAATTTTAATAAAGCGTCTTAAGTAATATTTTAATCAACTGAAGTTTATACTGTTTTTCTTACAGCATTCATATGAAGAAAGATCAATGATTATTTTATTCTCCTAAGTCTATAAAATTGATAGTAGATGACATGTATTACAGCACATAAAATCTACAGTTAAAGGCAGGCAGTTGTTAACCTGTTTTTTAAAGACACATTTAAAATGAAAAGTGATACACTTTAAGAAATTATTTGATTAAACTAGGTAGGAATTTGAAGGGAGAAAGAAGTTTTCCTACCACAATTAATTCTGTGGGTAAAAGAAACAGATTTACAATGAAGGTGGAACAGAATCATTACATCAAGGATTCGACTGTGTGAATGTATATTATACATACAGTTAGCTATATTGCCAGATAATCTTCAGATCTAAAGAGCTCTTGAAAATTCAGCATGGGATTTTTGTATCAGTGTCGGTCAGTAAATGGAAGGAAAAAGGGAGGAAGAGAGGAAAGAAGGAAAGAAAAAAGGAGATAGGAAGGAAAGATGGGAGAAAAGGAGAAAAGGGAAAGGAAGGGAAGGAAAGAAGGGAAAAAAGAAGGAAGCTTTAATTAACTCATCACTGCCATTTTAGAATATTTTGCCAAAGAAATGCAGATCTGGGGTGGTGCCTGTGGCTCAGTGAGTAGAGCACCAGCCTCATATACTGAGGGTGGCAGGTTCAAACTCGGCCCCAGCCAAATTGCAATTAAAAAAAAAAAAAAAAAGCCAGGCATTGTGGCAGGTGCCTATGGTCCTACCTACTTGAGGCAAGAGAATTGCCTAAGCCCAAGAGCTGGAGGTTGCTGTGAGCTGTGACGCCACGCACTCTACTGAGGGCAACAAAGTGAGACTCTGTCTCATAAAAAAAAGAAGAAAAAAAAAGAAATGCAGATCTGGAAACAATTTACAGTAAGACAATGTGAAAACTCTCATGCTGAGGATTGGGATATTTGTTTTTCTTATATGTATTTAGGCAATCCCTTTAAAATACTAGTACTTAGAATATATTTCCTTGAAAGCCAAATCAGAATTTGGATAATGAAAATTATTATGGACATTTTTATGGTCTGTTAATGTAATATTGAAATAGTAAATCTGCTCATACCTACTCTTCTCCTTAACGTTCTGTTTTGTTTATAAATAAGAAACTGCATGTCATTAAGAAATTGATTACCAATTAAAAAGAGCACTGGTAGCTGAGTGGAAATGACAGATTGGCCCTCCGTTCTGTCTGGCCTTGGTGTTGGTGAGCCATCGCGTTAGACAGTGGGCCTGGGCAGGGCCCAGGACTTCTATGGTTTTCTCCTTGTGACCTGACACTCTAAACCCGTTGGTTCCGAATGCAGGTTTCATACATTCCCTGAAGGAAGGGAAGGAATGGGAAAGGCCTATAGAGGCTCTGATGGTGAATAAGGAAGAAAGTCCCTTGGCGGTGCCTGTGGCTCAGTGAGTAGGGGGCCGGCCCCACATACTAAGGGTGGCAGGTTCAAACCTGGCCCTGGCCGAACTGCAGCAGAAAAATAGCCGGGCGTTGTGGCGGGCGCCTGTAGTCCCAGTTACTTGGGAGGCTGACACAAGAGAATTGCCTAAGCCCAGGACCTGGAGGTTGCTGTGAGCCATGAAGCCATGGCACTCTACCAAGGGTGACAAAGTGAGACTCTGTCTCTAAACCCCCTCCCCCCAAAAAGGAAGAAAGTCCCATTTCTTTCTAATCGCCTCTGCAGTGAGTGGAGACTGAAGAGTTGTCAAGGTTATCAGTGTCTCTAGGTCTGAAATGTTTCCAGAATTCACTGTTTGCTATTTTCCCACAAAAGTGGTCAACATGTAATAGGCATTCTTTTAATATTTTTTGAATGAATTAGTTTCAGTTACTGAATACATTGAGCTTGCCTGTGGCTCCTGAGTACTTTATTCAATATGTAGCTTACCTTTGGAAATAAAGCTCTGGGTTCATAGCCAAGCATTGCCCCTTGGTAGCTGTGCCTCTTGGTCCATTTAGCTCATCTTCCTCAGCATGTGAAGTCCTCATGTTTGAAGCCAGGTTAAGAGTGGGTAGCACATTTGTAAGCTCTCTGTCGACTGGCATGAGATGTTGATACCATACTAAAGCACAGTCCGAGCTCAGTAGGTGCACAGGTGTGTCATTTTCTTCCCTCCTTCCTTTTCAAAGGTAACCAGCCTCATGACTGCATTTACTTACATGGCCTGTTTCAATACACTTCCTCAACTTTTCACAAGAAAAACAACTTGTTTTTAATCTCCCTGAAGTTTTTCTTCTTTAAAAAAAAAAAAAAAAAAAAAACCTATTTGACATTGTTGCCTTGGAGGCCACGCACCTTTTGAGTATTTCCTAGGTCCATAAATGAGGACCATACTTCTCTGCATGAGCTTTTACACAATGTTCATTTAAACTCTTTGGCTTGGCCACCAAAACTAAAACCCTTCCTGATGAAAGTGACATTTCTTACATTTTATTAATGTACAGCTTTTTTTTTTTTTTTTTTTTTTTTTGAGGCAGAGCCTCAAGCTGTCACCCTGGGTAGAGTGCTGTGGCATCACAGCTCACAGCAACCTCCAATTCCTGGGCTCAAGAGGGTCTCTTGCCTCCGCCTCTCAAGTAACTGGGACTACAGGTGCCCACCATAACGCTCGGCCATTTTTTGGTTGCAGCTGTCGTTGTTTGGCGGGCCTGGGTTGGATTCGAACCCACCAGCTCAGATGTATGTGGCTGGCGCCTTAGCCCGTTGAGCCACAGGGGTCAAGCCCTAATGTACAGCTTTTGTCTGTACATGATGCTAACCATGCACGTAGAAAAGCTATACTTAAAACAAGATCCAACAGCTGTGAGGGAGAAAACAAACAGACCTAGTTGGCTGAAGGCATTTTGGCTTTCTGCAGTTGTCTCTACTGTGTCTTTCCTGCCCTCCACAGGGAACGCTGGCAGGAAACGTGGCTGACAGTGAGCCAGTGAGCAGTGGTGACCACCTCGGAAGTAAGTGGAATTCAGGGAACATCAGCTTTTCCAGAACCTCCTAGCTCACATAAAACTTTTGCAGAAATTCTACCAGTTAGCTAATTTAACAGCTTTATTTTTGTCAAATTCCCAGCCTAGCTTTAAATCCCGCAATTCAGCCTGCCAGGAGATTCAGAAGGTTACGATTTATTTCTTCCAAGTCTGGTTCTCATCCTTGAAATAGAGGCTGTACGCTAGGAATGTTACCAATGGTACCCTGGAGGCATGTCTGTTCATTTACTTACATTTTCTTTTCCCACTAATTCCAAATGCAGTTAAGATCCCCCACCATTAGGAGAGTTCAAGACAAATGGCTTAGTAGCTTAGTTAAACCTGTGTCTGCAAGAAAGTAGGTTGCAGGGGCTGCAGGGGTCTGGGGCTCTTTCTTCCCGTGCATCTTCACCCAGACGCCAGCTGCTGGTGTGATCTCACCAACTTGTACCACTCCCCTCTCAACAACGGTTTATTTTATCAGTGACTCCAACAACCTTAGCCGCAATTGGATATGGACAACTGTTAACTGATTGGTGTGAATTTGACAGTACAGCGGTTGCCAATTCTGGAACTGTGAGTGGGAACCTGAACCTGAAACAGCCTATAATTTGGAATTCACTAAACTCCCCGAGACCACAGCATCATACATGTCCTGAGTTTTCTGACTTAGAAGACTTCAAGGTCATTTGGCTCTTAGCCTCAAAGTTAGCATTGCCATTTTTAGAGATGGGAATTTTGCTTCAGTAATCCCACTTAGTGTGTTTATAACAAGATGGGTTTAGGGAGAGATAATCAGAAAAGCAATCAATTCTGAGTGCCATCTATGAACGAGGCTGATAAACCAGGCACTGTGATGGGCATTTCATATAGGTGAAAATTGTAACACAATTTTACTGTGAAGGCGCTGAAGTTACTGTTTCATAATAGGTCCATTTCATTTCAGGGAAATGTGATTTATGTGTGATGTGATGTAATTTCAATCCATAAGGCAATGTAAGCAAGCGCTTACTTTATGTTTTCTTAAAACTAAACTTAGCTTCTATTTTGAACCTCCATTATATGTGTGGTAAGAATACAATTTTATTTACAGTTTTACTCTGGATTAGAGTCTTTCTCTTTATTTTCTTAGAATATGCAGCACTTCCTTGAATAAAGTCGTTTCTTTCAGCTATTTTCATTTTACAGTTGATGAGAAATTCAAATTGATTCCCAGGTAGGGTCACTGTCTTTGTGGAGTTGGTATGTCCTTCCCTTGCCTGGACTAGTTCTGGGACACTCCCATTTCTTCCCACATTCCCAAAATGTGCCCATTAGGGGAATTAGCATGCCACTTTGTATGTGTGAGTGTGTGTGGGTACTGTGTGTGAATGTATGTGTGTGAGAGAGCGTGAGTATGTGGGTGTACGTGAGTAGTGTGTGTATGTGTGAGTGTGAGCAAGGGTGTGTGCGTGTGTGAAAGTTTGTGTGTGGGGGGTGGTGTATGTGAGTGCCTGTGTGAATGTATGTGTGTGAGAGGGTGTATTTGTGTGTGAGTGTGTGGGAGTGTATGTGGGTGGTATATGTACCTGCGTGAATGTATGTGTGTGAGAGGGTGTGAGTATGTGTGTGTGTGTGAGCCTGTGAGTGTGAGCAAGGGTGTGTGTTAGAGTGTGTGTGAGTGTGAGCAAGTGTGTATGCCTGTGTATTAGAGTGTGTGAATGTATGTGTGTGAAAGAGTATGAGTATGTGGGTATGAGTAGTGTGTGTGTGTGAGTGTGAGCAAGTGTGTATGCACATACATGTGTTAGAGTGTGTGAATGTATGTGTGTGTGTGGTATGTGAGTGTCTGCATGAATGCATATGTGTGACAGTGGGAGTATGTGAGTGTGTGTGAGTATTGTGTGTATGTGTGTGAGCAAGTGTGTGTGAATGTACACATGAGAGTGTGTGTTTGTGTGTGACTGTGTGAGTGTGTGTGTGAGAGGAGTATGATAGTGTGTGAGTGTACGGATGTGTGTGTGTGAATGTGAGTATGTGTGTGAAAGCGTATGTGTGTGTGTGAGTGTGTGTGTGAGAGAGAGTATGTGTGTCTGAACATTTGTGTGTGAGTGTGTGAGTGTGTGAGTCACACGCTGGATGGCATCCTCTCCGGTGCTGGTTACCTTGCACCTGGGCGAGGCTCCAGCAATTTAAGACTCTTAATTGGAATAAGAAAATAAATGATTATCTTCTTCTTTTTATTAATCTGTTGTAAATGTATATGGAGCTTACATTTATTTCAATATTCAATATTAGAGGTGTTTTAGTCTTTATTTAGAAGTTTGGTGATGTTTTTCTCACCAGGACTATGCTTCAGGAACTTAACTGTTACTTGTATCTTTAGCCTATTGTAAAATTGGTTCTAAGAGTTTCATGTACAGTCACAGCTTCTGAGAAGCCAGGCCTGATGTTACACGAAGCCCTCTGTCTGTAAGTTCTGAGGACCTTAGAAATGTTAGGGGGAAGGCATCGGTTTGTTTTGTTTTCCTTTTCTGTCTATTATGGCAAGAGCTGGGATGGCACTCCGGTCTATCCCATATAAGTTTGGTTGTCCAGACACGTGAGTTGCTGTTGTAGTCCTCTTTTCTAAAGTATCAGGGACCAGCAATGCTGGAAATGCTCTACACCTGCACTGTTCGAATGGGCCAGATCGACTGCATGTGACTGTGTCAGACAGCACAGCTCTGGACCACAGTGTCTCTGTGGGTTACCACACTTCCAGCCATTTCTGTGTACCATTCAACATCTTGCCATATTCGGTCATTTCTCCCATGGAGTTCTAAATCCTAGGAAAATAGAGGGAGATCTCTAAGGCAGTAATAGCCTCAATGCTACCCTAAAGAGCGCAATAAGTCACTCTACTGAATTTCATGTCACTTGAGCTTTGTGAAATTCTGTGAGATTGAAACCCAGAAGCATTTGCTTAGATTCCGTCCACCCTTCAAGAAGACATGTATTTTGGTCTTCAACTACTTCCGTCTTAATAATAATCTTGCTATAAAATTGGTGCACAAATACCTGTTTGGGTCACCATTTTCAATTCTTTTGAGTTTATACTCAGCAGTCTCTTCTCTCTCTTAATTAGTAAATGCTGCTGACTGAAGAGCATCTTGACTTATAAAAGTCACTATGTCATTTTTGGAAAGAGGTTGCTTAGAAAGAGAGCTTATTTATTCTGCATAATAAAGTGATAAAGACTTGACATTGAGTGTATAAAGTGAGTGATATGCGTTATAGAGAGAATGGGGTTGCATAATGGTTTCTCAAGAAAGAGAAGCTTCAATTACGTGGTGCGCAGATCAGACAGTACTGGGATATAATTCATAAAGTTCCTGGTGGTGGGAAATATTAATAACAATTTCTTTTTCTCTTCCTCCTTCCTTTCCTCCTCCTGACACCTTTCCACTCTCCTCCCCACCTCCTTCCCCTGCTTCTCCTTTTTTTTTTTCTTCCACTGTACTAATTTATCTGATACTATAATTCCTTCCTCATATTAAAATTTGCTCTAGGTACACTTAACTGCCCATAACACTCCACTAAACTCTAAATCCTAAAGCATTAGGACAAATTGAAGGCAAGAGTGGTTTCAGTTGTTGACAAAATCAGCCCAATGAGAAAGGATTCACTACAGGAGCTTGTGGGGAACAGACACAGCCCGGGGGGGATCTAGGAAAGCTGTACCTCTACTTCCAGCCTTTGGGGCAGTGCTGAGAATTTGGGACATTTTACTACATCAGGGTGGGCACCAAACTTTCTTGGCTATGAATAAGTGGTCTGAGCGGATGACTTGGGACCATGTAGACTTAACTAACATGCAGTTAGAACAATTTCATAATTAAATTCTCCCATTTTATGAAGAGGAAATGAGACATAAAGCCAGTAATTAATTTACCTCTGTTTACAAAGCCAGAAAGCACCTAACCGTAATTCAGAACACACTTTTCTGATCTTATATTCAAATGGTACCTTTAGAGTAACTGAAGCAGACACAGCAAATATGGCCCCATATCTGTATTTATAGCAGCAGTATTCAGACCTCAATGAGTGAATATCTTTTTGTGTGTAGATATATGCTAATATACCCTAAAACACTAAGACTGTAGAATTCTATGTATGTTTTTATAGATGATGAATTTAAGGGCTAGGGTTCTGGGTGATTTCCTTGTGCTCTGAGTCACCTTTCTAGAACAGGAGCCAACGAAAGGTGGGAATCAGGAAGTCAAACCCTGTGGGCTTTATCTAGCCTACCACCTGTTTGTATAACAAGTTTTATTGGAACACACGTTATTTGCTTGTTTGTTTCCACTCTGCCCCATGTAGCTGCTTTCATGCTTAAAACAGCAGAGTTGAGTAGTTGTGGCAAAGACTCTGTGGCCCACAAAGCCTGAAATATTTTCTGCCTGACCCTTTAGAAAGAAAAGTCAATCCCTGGTCTAGACTGAACTTCATTCCTATTCTCTTTCCAGTTTAGTGGCATATGTAGATATTACTTCACATGGTTTTTAGACCACTGTCGTGACCCTGTAGTCAAGAAAATAAGCAAGAGCCAAGCTACACTTGCCTTTGTCATACAGAAGTTCTAACTTTCCCTGAGGACTCTTCTCAGGGCTTGGAAGATGGAAGTGGTACCCTTTAACTGTGAGAATTATTACACCGTCCTACCCCTTCATATGCCTTCTAGTAGGCAAAGCTGTAGCTTCTCACTTGTGTAAGTCACACACACCAAATAATACACTCATTCACAAGACGGTGTAGGTCGTCATTGTAGTTAGTTGGTAGCTCCTGATCACACTAGGAGGGACCTTCAGCAGTCATGATTCTTCTTAGTAGTGTTTTCCAAATCTATTATTATTTAACACTATTTCTAACAATGTCTTAGTCAACTCTGGATCCTAAAAGAAAATGCCACTCTCGATGGCTTAAAAATGGCCATTTATTTTGCTTAGTTCTGAAGGCTGGAAAGCTTACGATCCAGATGCCAGTAGACTACACATCTGGCCAGGGCCCTCTGCCTTGCTGGTAGATGACCATCTTCTCATTGTATTCTCATGAGACACAGAAGATTCGTGGTTGTGTCAGTCCTTCTAAGGGCACTGATCCTATCATGGGGCTACACTCTCATGATGTCATCTAAACCTAATTACCTCCCAAAGGCCTCTCCACCAAATACTATCACTTTGGAGGTTAGAACAGCCTCCAATATAAATTTGACTGGCACGAATTTATCAAAAAGCTGAAAAAAAAATCGAGCGAGCTAAATTTGTAATGGCAAATTACCTCGATAATTGGAATATGTGTATGTGAGTGAGTGTCTGTGCATGTTAAGTGGAAGGCTCACTTTCTACCATGTAAATACCATATAAAATGTCAACTAGAAAGCTTAGGAGAACCAGTATAAGACCTGTGAAGTTCTCACAGTGTCTTTGGATTATTTGTTAAATAACAAAACTATGCCTGAGATGTTTGGTCTCAGTTTTCCTTTTTCTAAACTACAATAGTATGATGAAAGAATTTCTCTTCAATAGACTCACACGATAAGCATTTTTTTTCTTTTTAAGAGACAGAGTCTCACTTTGTCATCCTCGGTAGAGTGCCATGGTGTTGTAGCTCACAGCAACTTCAAACTCTTGGGCTGAAGCGATTCTCTTGCCTCAGCCTCCTGAGTAGCTGAGATTACAGGCACCTACCACAACACCCAGCTAAATAAACACTTTTTTCAAATGAAAAACAATCTATTATTAATATAAGTAATTATACTTTACCCAAAATTTCTTAAAGCAGGACAAGACGGTATTACTGGTTTTTATATAGAAATTACATAGAGAGTACATTGAAATGAAAATAGCATGCATAAGCTGCGTTAAAATGGCCAAATATTATATTTGTAGATGTATAAAGCAGGATCATTTATAGTATCAAAACACTGGAAAAAAGCCAAGTGTCTACTAATGAAGGAATCTTTAAATTATGGTGGATTGCTAAAATGATATTGTCATAAAAATGTTTTAAAGAATATTTAATGACATAGGAAAAAGCTTATGAAATTTTAATTTATAAAGCTATGTATCAAACTATACTTCAAGTAATTTCCCAATTGTGTTAATAATTCAACTAGTTATTTATTTAGTTAATGTATTTATCAATTCATTCGACAAACATTTATTTATTATTTACTATGTACCATATGTTGTTAACGTTCTAGAGATTTAGAAACAGAAATTTCTGCCTTCATACTACCTTCATTGTACTTTATTTCATTATTATTTTTTAAATATTTTTGTAGAGATGAGGTCTCACTATGTTGCTCTGACAGGTCCCAGACTCCTGGCTTCAAGTGATCTTTCCCAAGTGCTAGGATTATAGGCATGAGCCATCACACTTTACTAACCCGCATTTTAATGTATTTAGAGAGATAATAAGTAAAGAAGTAGTCATATAAATACTATGTTAGAAAAGGAACAAAAACAAATCAGAGAAAAGATGTAAGGTTTGTGTATGGAAGCAGTTGATATATATTTCTATATACTTACTATGTTAATTGTTCTTGAACAATTTGAAAATTGCAATTGTTTGTATTCCAGCTCCTAACATTATAGATAAGTTGCAGATTGGTAGCTGTGAGATTTGCACTTTTTGAAGTTAGAATGTGTGTGTGTGTGTGTGTAGCTGTCTGGTGAATCTGAGAAGCTGCCTTTTATGCTATGTTATCAGTCTTGCCATTTCTTTGTGGTTTCGTACAGATGAATATGCGTGTATTCTTCAGCAGCTGAGGAAACTTCTCTGGATAAAAAGTTCTTATGTGATTGCCATTGGGTCATTTCTTGTCAAGTTCAAGTACAAGCTTATTTTTCACTGTGAGTTCTTCCAGAAATCTGAGGATTACAGAGGTAAAGATTTAAATAAAGCATAACTAAAGTAGCTTTCTACACATAAAGCCAATGTACACCTTGATTCAAAAACAGTATAGGATCTAAGACTTAGTCTATTATGGTTTTATAGATTCTGGCAGGAGATATGCGACACTAGGTCAGTGACAAATGATTTTATTACAGAGGTTGTTACCGGGCACCATGAGCTTTGTGCTGTCCTTGGTTCTCTTCGCTTCCTGAGTCCCACAAGGCAATGCAGAGGTGGCCTCAGGTGGGTCCTGCAGGTGTAGTAGGTTTGTGTCACCCCAGAGAAATCGTAAGCTTAGAAACACCACAACTTTTTAAAGGATGCTGAAAAACCTTAGCTTCAGAGAAGGACATTATATCATACTAGTCAGGAAACAAACTTGTCCTCTGCCCAGAGGGAAACACTATCCAATTTCCAAGACTGTTTGTTACATAAACATCCTTGAAAAGATAGTACAGAACGAAGTTCTCAAGGCCATTTGGTCAAAAGTACAGAGATGTAGGACGCAGGTAAAATTGTCTCTCAAATGAATGTTGCATACTTAATTTTTTGTGTGAATTATCTGCATTTTTATAAATTTGTCTGTTTGCTTAAATTCATTCATATTTGTTGGTGGTTTTTAGAAAAACACTGGCTAACATGTCTCTGTTAATATGTATACAGCATGATGTGATGACTAGTATTATTTTAATTTTCCCTGCAAAGTTTCTGTAAATTTCCTCTGAATATTATTTAGAATTTTTATGGATAATATGTTCAATAATAGATTAGGATTTTAAAAAGTACAGGGCAAATGCATTAGGACTAAGGTTGAAATTCAATTGAGATTCAGAGTCCATAGCAGAGGTTTTTATGTTTGAGTAAATATTCAGAAATTTCTTAAAATTCAATTCTCCTTTAACAAAGAAGCAGTTTTCCCTGAGAGTCAGTCATTGAATTTTAAAAGTTAGAGTCTAGGTTTTGTGGAGAGAGGGTCAGAGACGAAAGCCAGAATGGAAAGACACAACTGAACCACTTGGAGACTGTACACGACTTTAAACTCCACTTTGAAACTGACTTGGTATATATGCAAGGGTGTTGGTGCTCTAGGAAGGGTCAGTTTCCAAAGTAGTTCCTAAAGTGTTTAAGAGCAGTGGCTCTAGATCTAGACTTCCTGAGCTGGAATCCTGTCGCAGCTGCCCTACTGGTTATGTAGTTTGGGTCAAATCACTAAAGTTTATTGTACCTCAATTTCTTCATCTACATAAAGGGGACAGTAATGAATGAGAACCTGTCAGGTTGTCATGATGACTAAATTTGTTACTGTATATTAAGCACCTTGAACACAGACAGGCACATGCTGAACACTCAATACATTTTAGTTATTAGAAATCATGTAATTGTTTACGGGTTTTTGTTTTCATTTTAGGAAGCAATAACATTGTCTGAACCTATTTTATTCTACAAGGAAAGGAGCTGAATTTGGCTTGCTCACTATTATAGTCTTAGGCAACCACAATGTGTCATACCAAGTAGATGCTTGATAAATATTTATTAAATAGATAACTAAAGAAATGTTTCTTTCTGTGAGATTGTTCAATGCGGATATGTATGTGTCTATGTATTTTTATTTGCATAAAGATCAGCTTTGACTTTTAGAGAAATGCTTCTTGATAGCACAATTAGACTTGAAGCATAAAACCATGGTTTTCTCCCATTAAAATTATAGCTTAATTGATACAAGTCATGTTCTTGATTCACATTTTAAATTACATTTCTTCTAAGTGACAGCTCTTGTTCTCCATAAAATGAAATCTAAGTGAAAAATATTGCCATCTAAAGAAAGAATTAGTCTTAAATTGTAGAATGCATTGAAGGAAAAAAAATCAGGATTAAGAAGATTGATTTATTTCCATGTAATTTAGATAGTTGGATATTTCCTACATGTAGGAAAACATTGGAACAGCATAATATACATGCAGTTTACATGAAACATGATTAGACATTATGTAGCTGGAAAAACTAGAAGAATGTTAATTAGCCCTCAGGTCCTTCAAGACTTAGTGTATCAAATATTCACTTTTTTAATGACTGGAAAATGAGAATTAAATATTGTTAAGTACTTCTCAAAGTAAACACTAAAAATATATTAAATATATACTTTTTAAAATAACACGTGTAGCATACAGTGCTATGTAGAGATTGAGCATAATGGATTTTCTTTATGGTAAATTTTATGGTTTATTTTTATTTTGGAAAAAAGTCATCTTTTTCTTTAATTTGTTTTACTTAGCCACACAACCCACTGGTTTAAATATTAAAAAATATCTAAAACTTCCACATTTCAGAATCTTAATGAATTTATTGATTATATAAATAACTTAGTATACAATTTGATGTTTCCTCAATGAAGTCAGGATAGCCTAGAACTAATATCCAGAGTGGGCTAAAGTTAGTTATATGGCTAATTGGAATTATATAATAATAATGATCTATTCATGGTTTATACAGGTGCAATAGCCAAATACCAGTAAATAGATTAAGGTGTTGTTTTTTTTTTTCTGTTCTACCTCTTTACTCTTTCTCATTTTATTTTGCTTTATTATTATTTTGTTGTTTTGTTAGTATAGTTGTTTATGTAGTTGTTGTATAATTAGTATAGATGTTTTGTTCTTCCACATTTTATAGATGAAGATCCATCATTTTAATGTATGTAATCATTTGGCTTTATATAATTCAATTGCTATAGCCAGCTGTTTTTCAAGGTAATTGAATAATCATGAATACCAGAATAAAATAAAAACTGCTCTACCTCTAATAATTTAATTTTACTTTCATAATATAAGGGACCAAAATAAGTGTGTTTATATGTATTCCTTTTCTTTTTCTTCCTTTAACTACCACAGTATGATAGCTAAAACAATGACAATTTTTCTGTTAAATTTCTCTGTGATACACTGAATTTGAGATTTTTGTGTGTGTTTCAATTTCAACTAAGTTAAAAATGTTCCATTCTAACAACATCTCAGATTTATTATAAATAAGTATATTAGAGTAAATGTTTAAGAATAACTCCTATAAATGTATGTATTCTTGAATAAAGATATACTTCAAATATCTCAGTTATTCATATTATGATATTTGACTAGGAACCATGATAAAAATAACTTCCTAAGACTTCACATTGTTTGGTGACAATGTAACTTGATTTCAATTTTCATATGAGACAATGGTTTCTGTTTTGTTTTCCTAAATTTTGTCACATCCAATCCAACTGAGATGATGTACTATCCACTGCAAATTAGGGAGAAGCAACAGTTTGTGTCAACTGACTTTGAAAATAGATTTGTTATGTCTCTTTTCTCTGATTTCCTTCATTAAAGAATACACTCCGTGGGTCCAATTCATATTGCACATTATTGTTCAATCTCCCAAAGCAAAATGTTATTATATTGCCTTTTTCCCCTTAACTATGTTCTTTTGGAAATTAACTTAATGCATTTTGGGCAGAATTGTTTTAAATTGACAAAAATCAGCATGAGAAGTAAGTAAAAATTTAGTTTATTTCCCAAGGGTTTAAACTAATGATACAAATTCAGTAAATTAAGAAATCACGAATGCCAGTGTTAAATTGGTCACTTTTAGTTAAAACTTACCTCTTTTCATTACCTTACCAGTATACCCTACCTCCTTTTCAACATTATTCTTCTAAAATGTGTGTGTCAAAATCTGACATTATTTTACAATTTTCTTTTATCTAGTATCCACCTCTCCACCACTAGATACAAGTTCTCTGAAGTTAATCCTGTTACAATTTTCCTTATTTTTAATTGACTGTTCCTCCCACCTTTAGAAAATAATCTCTGTAACAGTGGGGATTATTATGTTTTATTCACCATAATTTCACTAGTGCCTAGAATAGTGCCTGGTACATATTCCAAACTTAATAAATGTTGGTTAAATGAAAGAAGTCTCTATTGGACATCCCTAGCTAGACTTACACATCATATCTACACTCTTATATGATTTTCAATTTTAAATAAACTACAAATTAATAAGGATCTGCTTCTGAGGATATGAAGACTTAAAGGAAAAGCTTTTGTTTTCAAGGATGTCATAAGATTACATGCTTATAAACTTTATCTTAATGTTCGCCAGGAGCACTTGCTTATTTTAGACCCAAGTTCTGACATCAGGAAGCTTCTTCCCTCCATCTCAAATCCTGATTTAGTCCCATAAAGAAAGGCACCCATTCAGAGGTCTGGGGAGCGTGAAATCCCTTTTCATGTCTAGCTGTAAAATTGAAGAAACTGAGGTGCAGGAAAGTTTGTAGACTGCAGAAGTCATCACAGACATTTTGAAAGATATATGCACCTATCCACTTTTTTCTTTAATGGGAGAAAAAGACAGATGACTGGCAGCATAAGGAAAGAAAATCTTGTTTCTGATAATCTACTTTGCATTAATGATGATATTTCCTCCAAACACAGGGACTTGATCTATTTATTCGTATTTATTTTTTTTACTGTTGATATTTTCTTCTTTTGCTTTTCCCTTGTCTTTTTTTTTTTTTTAGTTGTTTGGGATTCATTGAGAGTACAAAGAATTAGGTTACACTGATTGCATTTGTCATGTAGATTCGAGAGGGATTTTATTTTTCAAAATTTTTCACTTTGTTCTATGTATATCTACTTTCCGTATATAACAATATTAGGGTGAGGAGAAAGAGTGATGAGTGGTGAGTTTGCTATCCTGATCGTGTTGAATATAGGAGGTTCCAGGAAAATGTTTTGGAACTACTGACTGCCGTAAGGTACTGAAGAGGGGAAGAGGGGGAAACTTCTGAATCCCTGTGATTGTGTCTGCAAGGAGGCAGGTGAGGATCAGAATGTTACTACCGCCCAATCTTTCACTGGAGTCCAGCAGGGAAGAGGAAGTTGTTACCAGAATATTTCTATTCATTGTTTTCACATGAGTGTGCATGTGTGACACAATGTCACACTGACACACCTCGCCTTCTCTGCAACCCCTAATGCAGAGTCACCTAGAGTGAGGTTGCATACTGTTGGTACAAACCGTTAAATATAAATATCCCTTAGAACATTCCTTTGTGTAAGTCAAAAGGTTGTTCTTTGTTCCCTGGTATCTATTTATGAAACTCTGAAACTTGATAGATTACTTGAATTTTTACCTTGTCCTCATGACCTACTAATTATATGCACAAGGGCAATTACTTTATCTTGCTAATTCTCTCTTGCCTCATGTTTAAAATAGAGACACCAATAGTACCTACCTTATAGGGCGTGTTAGAGCATCAGAACGCTAATATTGTGATTAATACATAGCATGTGCTCAATAGATATCAGAGAAGGAGGTTATGAGGATGATAATAAAGACCTTTAATTCCACAATTCTGATGATCAAAATGATTAAAAAGTCATCCTAGCACCCAAACTCTAATTTTTTATATATTTTAGTTCTTTGTCCCTACTTTATAGATTATTAAAGTGAGGCCAAAAGGATAATGTAACTTGCCTGTGTGTACACAGTGTTTTAATGACACTGAGATATGGGTGGCATTTCAGAAGTATAGTTACATGTTGGAAATTAAAGTTTGGCTATCTGGACCATCCTGATTTTGAATGCTAGTTCTACAATTGACTAGCTAAATAATTAGGAGAAAAATTCTTAAATTATATAATCTTCACTTTTATCTGTGTCAAATGGTTAAGATATTAATTAAACCTAATTCATAGGATGGTTGGGAGCATACAGTAAGGAAGAGCATACAGACGGACACTTTCTCCATGGTACGCTCGTAGAAAATACTATAAATATGACAATATTTAATCACATTCTTCCAACAAATATTACAATGGGTTTCTTCACCCTTATTTGGCAGTGACTAGTGAACGATATTAGAATACAATTCCATAAAGCAATTCTAATTCTAGGTTTGAGCAGTGCAGTACACTCCAATTTTGCATATTTCTGCTTAATCCATGAATAGACATTCAAAAATGGATGAGTTTGTGATGTGTAGTGTATCTCAGTTTCCCCTCTGTGGTAAGTATAGAAACCAGGTGTATATGGAACTTCTCATCTTTTGATGGATTTTGGTTACTTTCCTAAGGTGCCTGAGAAAATACTGGGAGTGAGTGAAAGAAAGGGAGAAAATGAGAGAGAAAAGAAAAAAAGGAAGGAAGGAAGGGAGGGAGGGTAAGGAAGGGAAGGGGAGGAAGGATTAAGAAAGAAGAAAGAAACAAATCCGACATGGGCAGATGGGAGTATGTGCCCGATTAAGCAGTCATTGGCAGCAGTAACCATTTAGCTGGGTGAGTGGTTACTTTTCATGTCCTTTATTCCTTTCATTATCAAAGTGAACAAAGGCACATGGAATTTAGAACAGGTACAGGTTTTCTCTTTCTTCTATTTTAAGAAAGAACTTCATTTTCTCTTCCGTTTTAAGAAAGAACTTCAACTTCCTTGATTATAGTCAAAAAGACCTAGAGAAAAACAGAACCAGTCGATTTTTATAGGGTTTTGAGTGCAGGACCAGCTTCTGTAGGCACCAGCCTCAATCCAGAGTTCTAGAAAGAGGTGGCCAGAAGAGGTCTGATGAAAAATAGTGCTTGTGGCTCTCCTGCCCATAGCAAATGATTCTGACACACCGCAACTTTTAGTAAGTCTTAAAGAATAGAACACAACTCCCCCAAATGGCAGACTTACTCACCACAGAGCTGTCAGGGAACAGGTCACACCCAGGGAAAAAAAAACTTTGGTCTTATTCTCTGCATTGTAACCAATCAGACCTTACTGTGTTTCTGTTAATTGTAAAGTACAGTACTGATTGCCTGGGGGAATTTACTTTTTTAAAAAAAAGTTTTTGGTTCTACCCTTAATGGACACCACCCAGGAAAACTATGAGTAGGAAGGTACATGGAGTCCTAAAGATGTAGGGTTAGAAAGGACACGATCGGTCCTATTTTAGGAGACATAATGGGCACATTATTTTAGGACCATCTCTGGCACATAGTAAGCGTCATGGGAATCTAGCAATTCTCATTGTTAGAAGCAGGACTTTTACTCCCATTTTTATTTATGTGTTGGAATGATGTGGGGTCCTAGTAACAATTCACATTCCATGGCTTGTCTCCAGACTTACCAAGTCAGAATTTTATAACTTCTAGGGCAGCGGTTCTCAACCTATGTGTCGTGACCCCCTTTGGGGGTCAAACGACCCTTTCATAGGGGTTGCTCAAGACGATCCTGCATATCAGATATTTCTATTACGATTCATAACAGTAGCAAAATTACAGTTATGAAATAGCAATGAAAATAATTTTATGGATAGGGGTCATCACAATATGAGGAATTGTATTAAAGGTTCGCGTCATTAGGCAGGTTGAGAACCAGTGTTTTAGGTGATCTTTTTAATGAAGAAGATCCTAGTTTATTCCAATATTGGCAGGCAGACACTAAGCCTTAAACCTCAACTGCAACGTAGCAACCCCTGAGTATCTCACCCTCCTTTACATCAAGACTTAGATAATTTTTTTCTTCATATTCAATTCACTTTTTTCTTTTATCTAGATTGCTCATCTATATTAGCTCAACTCCTTTTTCTCTAAGAGTACCCTTTGGGAAATGAATAAAAACGACTTGCCCAGGGTGACAGAGGCAGTTAGTGGAAGACTTGGGAATAAACCCCTCACCCCTCTTGTTTTCCACTGCCAGTTAATGTTTTCTTTGTTGGACCCACAGCTTTTCTCAGTTTATGTCACTTCCCCTAAAAGCAGGTTGTCCCTGGTGAGCAGTTAAATTGACTCCCATCTATCTGACAATGAAATGGCACCTTGAAGCCAATGGAGTCAGTGGGCAGAGTGTATGCCGTGGTCTTTCACTCACTCCAACTTTGGGATTGCAAATGCACTGCCTCCCTGCGTGCTTTTCAAACTTCTAAAGATCAGGAACTGGTTGTGAAATAGACCTTTGTCCATCATGTTAGGGCAGAATGGCAAAGCATTGGGTGATGGGACTAATCAAGAGGCATTACTCAATTGTCTTGCAAATCTCAGGCAAGAAGACTATCAATATATTTGCAAAGAAAGCACTTTCCATTTTTTATTTGTCTGCTCTGCTTGTTGTCTGCACTAAAAAGTTTAAAATAAACTCTAGATCAGATTCTATTTGTGGTATATATTAAAATCTACCACTATTGTTGCTTGATTAAAAGGTGATTATTTGAACTGCAGACCTGTTTCCTCATAAGTGACTGGGACAATGATACTTTAATAGAAAATTTCCTTTAGCACCAGAACAGTAACTAATTCCTTGGTAATGCTTATTCTGCTTGCACAGATTTTGATGTGTCATTTCATGGGAAAAATCACGTCTGCCTGGTTCCATTGTACATTGCCGAAGGCACCTGTTTTTAATCTTTATTTGCATTTTGATTTTCCTCTATTTCTTTTCTGTTGTTTGTGATAGCTCAGAATAGATGCCCCAATAAATAAAGAAGGTGTATAGAATTGTGGGAATGAAAACTTAAATTAATAAACTTGATTTTCACAGCATCATTTCTGTCTTGTAAACTTGCAGTCTCCCTCATGACAATGACATACTGATTGAAGTCCCATTCATTCATAGAAAGGTTTTGATCTCAGTACAAATTGGAATCTGTGCCTGAGTGTGTTCACTTGCTGTCCCATAGCACAACAATTCCTAGGCTTGGCCATGAACCACTAGAAAATCTCTCCCTCACTCTTGCTCTTATTCGCACATACATCTTTTTGAACAACATAAATTTGCCAATATTTAATTTTACCAAGTAGAACATTAAAACAAGGAGCTTAGCATACACTATTAAAGTCATTTGGCTCAGCGCCTGTGGCTCAGCAGGCTAAGGCGCCAGCCAGGTACACCTGAGCTGGCGGGTTCGAATCCAGCCTGGGCCTGCCAAACAACAATGACGGCTGCAAACAAACAAACAAACAAAAAATGGCCGGGTGTGGTGGCGAGCTCCTGTAGTCCCAGCTACTTGGGAGGCAGAGGCAGGAGACTCGCTTGAGCCCAGGAATGGAGGTTGCTGTGAGCTGTGAAGCCACAGCACTCTATCCAGGGTGACAGCGCTCTGTCTCAAAAAAAAAAAATAAAATAAAAAAAAAAAGTCATTTCAAGAAGATATTTTTTAACACAACAGACATAACGTCAAGTGGGAAAAATGATAATATTGTAATTCTTATTACTTAATTGCGGGGGAGGGATGTTTCTTAAACTTTCCATAACTTTTTTTGCTATAAAACATGAAAATCTCACATTTGATAGGCCCCAAATCCCTAATTGACATTGATTTTTTTTTTTCTCCCTAAGGCTTTCAATATTCAGCTTTTTTCTAAGAACCTATCAGGACCATGGTGCATTGAAACTATAAACAGCCCATCAGCCGTGGCCCCTGGCTCTGAACTCCATTCAGATTACTGCCTATTTATAAATCCTAACACTCTGTATCTGCTTTTCTGTCTCCCTGGTTCTCTCTTCACATTCTGCCTCCAAGTATCAGTCTTCGCTTTTTTTGCGTTTTCACACCCATTTTGGACTTACCTCTCAGGTTCCTTCTTGACAGTTCCAATCACATCCAGACACCTCAGCTGAAGTGATAGGCAACTGCATGAGCTTCTGAGCTTTTTCCTTCAGGGAGGAACTACCTGCGGTGGGCAAGGTCACCACAATGTGGTGGTGGCAATAAAGTTCCTCAGTGCTTTATCCTGCCACAGCCCCCCAGGGACTCTACTGTAACTCAGCTGAGAACATTCCACAGGAGCAAAAGGGAAGGTTCCAGATCAGAACCAGATCTTTCCTCAAGAGATGCAATGCATAAACCATTATATTATTTAAATTTAGTTACTACCACTTTTCCTTTCTGTGTTCTGTGTCAATGTTATGTTGACTTTTTTCTTTTTTATTGTTGTTATTAAATCACAGCTGTGTGCATTAATGCAATCATGGGGTACAATGTGCTGGTATTATATATAATTTGGAATATTTTCATTGACCTGGTTAACGTAGCCTTCATGGCATTTTCTTAGTTATTGTGTTCAGACATATATATTCTACATTTAGTAACTTTTTGTGAGGATCGTGATAACACACAGCTTAGAGCCTAGCACATTGGCAACTCTCAGTCCATGTGAATTCCTTTTCTTCTTCCTCACCCTGTCATGTTTTTGCCTGAAGGAAACATATGAGCGGCATTTGGGTAGATTTGTTCTGTAATCTCGGCCTCTGACATTTCATGGACAAACCCCAGAAGCCTGCTAGCATTGGGTATCGAGTGAGAGTTTTGAACTAGGCAGACGAAGGGTTGGATCCCACATATGTGACTTTGGGCAATTTTCTTAACCTCCTTGAACTTTACTTTCTTATCTGTAAATGGGATTGTATCATTTATCTCACAGGGAAGTTCTGAGAATTAAACGGAGATTAAGTGTGAAAAGTAAGATTTAAATAATAATGGTAGCATTAGTAAATCTAAAAGGACAGGTTGAATGATAGCCTCAAATTGCTTTAGCTACCTTGTTGACAATAATAGAACTTTCTATGGTGATGAAAAAGTGTTCTATTTCTGTCCATTGTGCTAATATTAAGATACTCACTGTGTGCTACTGTTAAACACATAAAATGTAGAACTGAATTTTAAGTCTTAATCAATTTAAGTTTAAGACATATTTGCCTACTGTCCCTGGTATTAGAAGGCACAGGAATAGGGCTATGGGATGTTTTCTTGTGCTCATTCAGTCATCAAAATGAAAAAAAAAAAAAATGAGTTCTTAACATTTTGCTTTTTGCCAAAAACTAAATTTGTGGCTAAACCAAGCCTAGCTCCTGATGCAAGAAAATGACATTATTCTCTTGAATTGTTCATATTTCTTAATGAATATGCATGTGTTTAGTTAGCCATCAGTGAAAGAGTAGAAAAATGCTGCTAAGTATTCTTCTTTAAGAAAACTGGATTCAAACAAAGATCCAGTGGGTGATTTTTGTCCCAGAAGGTTGGGAAGCTTTAACACAACTGGTTTGAACCATTTAGAATTTTCACATTGTCCTTCCTGATTGTTCTTCCACTGGATCATTTCACCTTGTCAATGAGAAGGGTAAAAGCATGTTAAATGCTGCACTTGGAAGAATGTGAACCTTGGGAAGACTTAGAAAGTCCCTTGCCTTAAGTTTGGAATCATTAGGAAATGTTTACCTTGCATCTTGTTTATAAAGCTAACTAGATGCTATCTTCTAGTACTTTATTTGACTTTTGGGTGTACAATCAAAATACTTTTAAATATTTTCTAAAAATCAATTTGGATCTGTCTAATAAGTTAGTGATAGTTACATTATCACTAACTTATTTATCCTTAAAAGTGCTTCAAAAACGATTTGAGAAATACGTAGGAGGTGTATTATGAAAATATGCATGAATAGATGATTACAATGTTCAATTTTTATGGAATCTTTATAGTTTCTTTTAAAGCCTACATGTTTGGGGATGGAAATAAGTTGGGTAAGGCAAGTCACTAAGGGGAAGAAAACTTTTACTTGTACTCTGACAAATCCAAACCTAGACTCAATTTGGAAATAGGAAAAAATATGGAAGCTATAGTGTGACTTCAGTTGCAATGAGATGTTCTATTCTTACCTTCCGGGATTCAGATTGCAAATAACTCATGGTTTTCCTGGAATTGTCAGCACTATGCCTGCCTGATACTTGAGTTGGATCTTCTGAGGTTGGTGGATGATAGCTAGGGAGTGATGGTTTCCATCCTGAGTTCTGAGCAGGGACTCAAGGTTTCTCTGTGAAGTTATGAAGCTAGCAATTTCCCAGCTGCCTGGATTTCCACTAGTCCAATTCTTGCCAGTAGTCATAATAAGTAAGGCCTTAGAGTTTCATAATCTTCCAGGTTTCTGTTATATTAAGAGAAGCTAAATCTTTTTCAATTCAGGTGATATATATTTTTTTCTGTTATGTGTCATCTGTCTGTCCAGAAATAGTATTGTTATTTTCATGACAGTGCTTTATAAAAGAGAATTACTTTTTTAGTGCCAATATTTGATATTGGGCTAATTGTGGAGGTCACCCTGAAAAGTAGACACAGGACAGGAGGATCCTTTATGCAGGGGAAAGCTGGGTTCAGTGCTAGTTGGAGGCCAACCTGGAAGGCTCTAAGGGCAGAACAAACTGCAAATTCCAAAAGTGCATTGTGATGGCAATCAAGAGCACTTTTATGAACAGAGCCATCTCTTAAAATAGTGCTGTTGGTTTCCATAAATTAAGTGACGTTGACTGGTTGCATGTGAAATGGAAATAAGATGCTGAATGGAATAATTTTAACATTTTCTTCACTGTACCTGGTTCCATATTGTGTAGATATATGGTTCAAGCCATTTATGCCTGTGGAAAGGCAAACAACCAAACTGTAAGTCACCTTAACACCATTCCAATGATTTCTCAATACACCTTGATTATTTTAACATATTTCTGCTTTTTACTTCAAACCTGTTGACATGTATGATTTTGTACTAAGTTTTGTCAAAGTTTCCTTGCTTTAATTTTGGGAGAAAGAGTATCTTCAGTTCAGATAGTCACAAAAACTAGGAGAAAATGACTTAAAAATCAGCTTCATTGGGCTATGTGCCATAAAAAGAAGCAAAGCAAAACTGCTATGGAACTTGCCATCGTACCTTATAGTGTAGTGATATTTTAAAAATCATGTACAAAGTCATGGATTATTTTCCCCTGAGATTTGTTATTTATTAGTGTATAATAAATGTGTTATTAATGCAAAACCTAATTTTATCATCTATGGTAAAGTATTAGGAACTTGTATTTATTACACATATTCTATGCCATAGATACTTAGTGTAAGTGCTTGACCTATTTTATCTCTTTAGATCCATAGAACAACCCAGTGAAGTTGGTGCTGTGTTGTCTTTATGTGCAGATGAGGAAACTAAGGACCAAAATCACACAGCCAGCAAAGATCAGAGCTCTAAAATGAGTGAGGACTGGGGTCAAAAAAGCCCCTGTGCTCAAATACATTATGCTGCTTTTAACTATGAAACGGTAGTTCTTCTGGTTGAGAAAATTCTTTTAGCATCACTTTATATCAGTGATCAGTTGCAAAAAGAAGGCTAATAAGCATTTTCTTTTTCTTATTTGGGAGCAAACTATATAAAATCTGATTCTCCTTTACCATTGTATTTTGTTTTCATAGATCATTTTGAAAGAACAGATGCATTAGTTCAGAGATCATTCATTAAAATTAGAAGCATGATAGCCATGATCAAATAAAGTGAGGGTTATATAAACACTACCATTTATTTTGGTTTACAAACCTAAACAATAATCATGACCTAGATAAATTAAAAAACTAAGACTCCTCAAGCTATATAGATGGATTGAATTCAACTCAGAATTTACAGATATGAACCCTTTCTTGTCTATAATCTCACTTGAAGCTTTAACATCTTCATACCTTTTTTCTTAGGATCCAGGAAGGCCATGTATTCTTATCATCTTCTTTTGATGGGTGAAAATCTAACTTTCAGGCTTCTTTTCTGAGTAAGTGGCAAAACTAGAGTTTGAACCTTGATATATTTTTTTTTTTTTGTAGAGACAGAGTCTCACTTTATCGCCCTGGGTAGAGTGCCGTGGCGTCACACTGCTCACAGCAACCTCCAGCTCTTGGGCTTAAGCAATTCTCTTGCCTCAGCCTCCCTAGTACTGGGACTACAGGCGCCCGCCACAGCGCCCGGCTATTTTTTTTGTTAGTTTTGCAGTTCGGCCGAGGCCAGGCTTGAACCCGCCACCTTCAGTATATGGGGCCGGCGCCCTGCTCGCTGAGCCACAGGAGCCGCCCGAACCTTGATATTTTTACTCAAAATTTAGACCTAATTTATTCTACCACTTGACTTTCTTAAAGCATTAGCCTTTAATAGGCTTTGAAAGATTCAGT
>CAUYON010102577.1:0-30153 GCA_963573935.1 Arctocebus calabarensis | reverse complement strand
AATGCCAAGAAAGTAATGTTCACATTGTCAAATAAGACAATGCCAAAATCTCTGACATTTTTAAATTGGTACTTAATAAAAAATATTTTTTCAATCAGTTGTATCTGATAGGACTTAGAAAGGATATACTAGCATCATATTGAACCACATTCAGTTTTAACTTTACTAAATACCACACAATTTCCAGAGCCTGGCATTATAAGTAGAAACTATAGCTTGTTGCCCTTTCAATTCTGTATAACACAATATCAAAACATTTTATCTGTCAATATGTGATTTCTCTAGTGACCTTTGACATTTGGACCATATATCCTCGTGCATCATTAGAGATTTCTTGCCAAACCAATAACATGCTTCTCTGTTGCTTTCAAATGCCTCCTAAAGCAAAAGGTTAATGATCAATAAAATGCACTGAAATGGTTCTTTTTGGTGTCATAGCTCATCTATTTCTCTTTCCACTCAATCTCCACATGCTTTTAATATTTCCTGAGAAGCTTTTGTTTTTTCATTTAATGAAGAGTAACTAATGTGCCATTTTCTCTTTATAAAGTAACACTCTCTCTAATAGAATTCTATCCTTAGGGACCAACTGTATTCAAAATGCCTTTCATTTGCCCTACGACAGCAGTTAACTACAATCGGTACCTTTAAAAATAAAGGTCACGCATAAAAGCTCCCATTTGCCTGAGTTTGCACAAGGTTATAAAATTCATGTAAATGCTATCTAGCTTATAAAACTATGGTACTAGCATTAGATGCTAAACAGTAATCTAACACAAGGCTCAGGAAACTATGGCCCTAAGCCAATGTCTGGCCCACAGCTTTTTTCTTTCTAAATAAAGTATTATTGAAACATATCCAGGCCCATTTGTTTACATACTATTTATTGCTACTTTCATGCTACCTACCAATAATAGAATATTACCACAGAGACCATGTGACGCTCAGTCAAAAATATTTATTTTCTTGCCCTCTACAGAAAAAAATTGGTAACTTCTGATCTAAATAAAATTAAGCCTATTTATCTTTTTGGGCTATGCAATCACAGGAATATACACTAGTTGACATATATAAGGTCTGACAGTTAAGTTCTTGAACTCATCGTAGAAAAAGTGCTACATAATTCCTCACTGAATATCACAATGGTCTCTTTTGAAGTACTTTTCCTGGGAAGCTATGCACCAGCACCAGTGCCTAGTCTATCCCATAAAGCACTTAATTGTCAGATCTAGATATGACAACAGCCCTGATGAACATTACAGATAAAAAGTAAAAGAATTCCAAAACTGCTTTGAAGGGTGGACTAGGTGCTAGCATTGGTGTATAGCTTCCCAAGGGTAGTATTTCAAAGATGACTAGTGATATTCAACAATGAGATACACAGAAAATTTCTAGGATGAACTTTGTGAACTTAGTTGTCAGACCTCATGTAGCTTATGTTTGTCATGTAATTTGAGCGGTTAGAAAAGTTTCAATTTGCAGAACAATATACGAACAATTGTCTTTTATGAAGTAAAACCCCCCAAATTAATCAATGGTTGTATATGTCTCCAAAATATGCTGAACATAATACATTGTTATACTTGGGGAGGGGAGGAAGGAATTTTGACTTTTTATTCTTTATATCATTTTAATTCTGGAATTGCTGTACAGTTGGCAAGTGACATATTAGCATATTTTTTAAATAGATCACTTGTTACTAAAGACTATGCCTTTCAATAGCCCTGTCACAACATGCTGCAATTTTTATATTAGTTATATATATACTTCAATCAGATTTTTTTCAAGACTCAGTTAAAATGTGGTTAAAAACAAAACTACCTGAAAATAATGTGAAACACAAATGACTATCCTAGTCAATATTTCCCTTGAGCTCCATTGCAGCCAGGTAAATAGTTTTATCTGCTTCTAGACAAGAATGATGATGCCTGGAGTGAGTTGGTGACTTTTGTCTACTTACAAAGATGATGAGGAAGATTGGCCATTTCACCACATCTCTGAGGTTAGAAGAATTGCTTGAAAGAATCCAGTGAGGTTGGTGCTATTGTCCCTGCTTTACAAAAAGAAATAAAAAGGAAGCAGGTTTTGAGTGATTGTTAGAGCCTAGGTAAGTATAGGTTGAGCATCCCTAAGCCAAAAATCTGAAATCCAAAATGCTCCAAAATCTGAAATATTTTGAGTGTCTGGGACTCCGCAAATAGAAAACTCCACATGCAAGTGCTTAGCATGAACTTTTTCCCAAAACACAAAATTATTAAAAATATTGCATAAAATTATCTTCAGGCTACGTGTATAAGGCACATTTGAAACATAAGTGAAGATTTGGGTCCCATCCCCAATATATCTCATTGAGTATATGCTAATATTCCAAAATCCAAAACAAATCTGTAATCTAAAACACCTCTGGTCCCAGGCATTTCAAGTAAGGGATACTCAACATGTATCTAGATTTATGATGCCAATCACCAAAACCTGCTATCAATTATTACAGTGTGGTGCTTCTAATATCTTGCGTAGGTACAGTTGAGCTAGAGTAAATTGAAATTCTGTGTGTGAGATGCTATATCCATCTCTATGCTTTGGAAGAATTAGTTAAAACTAAAGTAGATCATGAAATTCCTATATGTCAAACTCATCCTAGATTTCGGAAATTCACAAAAAATTAAAAAATTATCATTTCACTATAATCCTAAAAATTTAGTATAGCTAGTCATTTGCCTTTTTTCGTCCCAAGCACCACTTTTATATGTGTCCAGGTCAATTTTCATGCATACCTGTAGGCTTATGTTCTAAAAATAAGATTATAAGGACCAAAAAATAGATATACACAATATATAATATTGCTAAGTATTGCCAAATGACCTAGCAAAATGGCTTGCCAAAATATTTTAAATAATATTTTACCTAAATAATTATTTCCTTATAGTCTGGTTCTTACTGAGGAATTTCCTTAGTTGGAACCCCTAGCATTCCAGCTAATATTCACTCAACATCAGTACTCATAACACCTACATCTCAGTTTTTGACTCTGAGGTTTTTAGCACATTATAATATGTCTTTTTCTCTATATGGAAATAGAGCTGATGAATAAAATACAACTAATACTCTCTCAGTAACTATGTAGAAGAGCAAGTGGGTTCTCCTTCCATGGGGAAATATTTTCCTGATGGTTGCCAGAAAATACGGGTGGCTGATCTAACTCTTGATTTCTTATCTTACTTGTTTTAACTTGGGCAAGCCAGTTCATCTGTTTGGTCTTAGGCTTCCCATCTGTCAAATGACTGCTGGAATAAATGCCCATCTATAGTTTACATTTATATTAGTGCATAAATATGGATAAAATAAATACAATATAACCTCCATTGTTGACCACCTCTCTACATTGACCATCTCCTTAACTTGACCTAATTTTCAGACCAGACTTGCACCACCTGTACAAGTCAGTTCAGAAGCCTGGGCCCTTGTGCTGACCACCTCAGTATGTTTTCCAGTTTGTTACAGTCTCTCGGGTCGTCAGCCTAAAGAGGTTCTACTATAACATTTTACTCGTTGTTAATTCTAGATTTCTCTTGTTTTACTTTAATTACCTAATAAGTTTGATTTAATCCTTTTAGAGGAAAACACAAATCAAAGGTCTGGATTTCTCAATTGGCCCCAGCTTGAATGTAAGCTCCATTAGAATCTGCTCCACTAACATCTTGTGCTCATAGCATACACTAAATTTGTGACGGATGAATAAAATTAATGTGTGACTCTTTTAGCTTTACTTTGCACATGTGAAACATCCCATGGAGCAAACTAGAATATAATTCAAGTTCTGACTTCAAATTTGAATAAAATACCTCAGATGTTATAAACAGGAGTTGCTAGGTCAAAGGTCTCCATGTTTTTTTACTACATACCAGGAAGATTTTCAAAAATAATAATAGCTGATTTAAAAAATAGCTTCAGTTATATCTAAATTTAATCATTAGGGCTTGTCCAACAATTTGAGCACTTAAGTTTAAAATGTGTATAACTCTCTATATAGATCCTAGCATTAAATTTAAAATTTATATAACTTTATATTTTTAAGGATATTGAATTTGTATCCTCTATTTTGGATTTATTTACACTGATAGATCACTAAGATGTTAAAATATAATCAAGAAATTTATCTCCTGATTTTTTAAAAAAAACAACATTCATTTGAATTTTAACTCATTTATTCAACCAAATTTGACCACCTTTTATAGGCCAAGTTCCACTGTGAGTGCTTGGAATTATAGCCAGTGAACAAGGGAGAAGAAAGTCCTGCCTTATGGAGTTTACAATCTTGTATGGTTTTGTTACATCAGTAAGTACAGTTGCTGAGCAGAATAATACTTTTATTCCTTTGAGATCCTGAGACTTGTCCAGAAGAGCATTCATTTCTTATTGTTCTTGTAAAAGACCATTGTAATGCTTAGAGAATTACCTTGGTCTAGGGTAATGAATCTACTTTTGCTTAAGATAGCAATGTAATTTAACTTTTGTTCATGGTAGACACTTTACACATTTATGGAAGCCATAATTTTTTTCCTGGAGGGAAAAATAGTTTTAAGACATTTAATTTTGTATGTAGTTTCCAAGGGGATAAGGAGCCTCTTGAGTTTTACAATAGAGTTAAAAGCTCTGACCTAGATCAGCTCTTTGATGAGTTAATAGGATTAAGGATAATGTGCTAACATATTTATTAAGATATTCAAAGATAAGTCCATTATATAGTTTATTCATTCAGTAATTTATTCAATACATATTTGATTAAAAATTGATGTTTTTATATGCCAGACTCTGTGTCAGGCAATACACAAACAAATTTTTATATGATTATTTAATATGTGAGTTTCATCATAAAACCAATTAATGGAGCCTCTTTGCTGAGCCACATTCAACATTTTTGTAGAATTTATAACCTAATATTTGTGTATTTGCTTCCAGTTGTTATCAGGATCTAACTAAACAAGAGAAAATTTGTTTCTTGCTTTTATCAGGATGGAAACAAGAAGATTTGATTATGTGATTATTAAAACCCCACATTTCATATAGAACAAGGAAAAGTAAAAATAACTGGAGGTTTTTAGGTTACTTTCCAATCTATATTTTTGTGATGTGCAAGTTCATACAGAAGCAGCTCTACTCATTGAATTTCTAGAGACAAGTTATTGGGCCCCTTGTATACCTGTCAAGTATCTGTAAAAATTTGAAGCACCATATTAAATAGTGCATATTTTAATTAACTAATATAGTTTAATTTTTCCATGTGGCATTGGTAAGTTTTAGTGTAATAAGCATCACCAACTTTAGATCAGGTCTTGTGAGACCAAATGACATTAGAATTACAAATAGGAAAATATCTGCCAAGAAGTGATACATTGATTTAAAATCAAAACACTCAAGGACCTTATGGTTATAAATGAGATTTTAGCTCTGGAACTCACTCTTTGTGACTTCATCTCTATATCCATGTATTGTTGCTGTCCACGATAAAGCAATTATAAGAAACAAAAAATCTTTTTGAGGTTACTAACTACTTATAACTGTAATCCAGATGGATTATGTTACTTACCAAGTTTATAGATTTTAATATCAAAAATGGCATAAAATATGAGGCTCCACGGGGCCCTGTCGATAAATCATTATCTCTTAAAAATATTAAAAGAAAATTATTGATCTTAATTCAGTAAAAATAAAAAAATACATTAAGAAGGGGGAAGGGCATAATATGTTACATGTCTGTTTTAAGTTTGTAGTTGTAGGGTAATTCATGTCCTCTGAAATAGATTTTCCCTCAAATTAATTTTAGCAGCACATTAGCATATTACTAAACTCAACCTCATCTTGTCAAGGAGGATAAAGACTTCTTCTTTGTTCTCCTCTGGTTACCACAGTGCCCCTTAGCCTCCTAACCCCCACCTGGACACCTACCTTGCTAACCTCTAGCTGATTGCTTTAGGCCTGAATTATTCTGGAAGGGAAAAGGAAGAGCCATACCATACTAAATTTAATCATGATGAAAGTGAGTCCAGTCAAATGATCTTGGAAGCAAAGCGTAAACATTTTTACGCTTTTACATTTTTAATTCCAAGTATGAAATTTTTTTACTTATGTAAGTTTCCCAAGTACCGTCCAAGTATCGAAGTCCTTGTTGTTTCTGAGAGTGATAGTCTAGGAAAGAAAATAGGAAAATGAATACAACCAACTATTATGTAGATTTTATTTATACAAATAAACAAATGCAGCATTCTCAAAGAATCTCAAAATTTTGAAAATATGTGTCCATATCAATGATGTAATCAGCCAATTTCTCATTAGAAAGAACTGAAACCAAAGCCCTATGGGAGGAGCTATACTGATATTCTGTCAGAAAAAAATAGACTTTAGACAAAAACTGTAAAAAGAGACAAAGAAGGACATTATATAAAGACAAAGAAGTCAATTCAGCTGAAGATTTAGAATTCTAAGTATATATGTACCCAACACTGGAGCACACAGATAGATAAAGCAAACATTATCGGCACTAAAGGGAGAGATAGGCCTCAATACAAATCACTGAAGACCTCGAGTCTCCACTTTCAGCATTGGGCAGATCATCCAGATAGGGAATCAAAAGGAAATATTGTACTTAATCTGCTCTATACACCAAATGGAGTGAATAGAGATATACAGAATGTTTTGTCCAACAGCCTTATACTACATATTATTCTCCTCACCTCTATCATGAATCATGGATCATTCTCAAGGATAGATCATATGTTAGGCCACAAAATAAGTCTCAAATAATTCCAAAAATTGAAATCATACCAAGTATTTTCACTGATTTCAATGGAATAAAGCTAGAAATCAATCACAAGGAATATTGGAAAATATATAAACACATGGAAATTAGATAATATGCTCCTTAATGATCAGTGGGTCAATGGAGAGATTAAGAAGGAAATTTAAAAGTTTCTCAAAACAAATAAAAATTAAAACACAACCTATCGCTTCTCGGCCTTTTGGCTAAGAACAAGTGTAAAAATTAAAACACAACCTATAGGATACAGGTAGCAGTAAGAGGAAAGTCTAAATTTATAGCAAAAAGTGCCCACATTGATAAAAGTAGAAATGTCACAAATATACAACTTAGAGATGCATCTCAAAGAATTAGAAAAAAGAAAACCAAATCAAAAGTTAGTACAGGAAAATAAATAATGAAGATTAGAGCAGAAGTAAATGAAATTGAAACAAACAAACAAAAAATACCAAACAACAAAATGACAAGTTATTTTTTCAAAAGGATAAAACAAAATTGACATATCTTTGACAAGATGAAGGAGGGGGGAAAAAAGACAGAATATCCTAATTAAATCAAGTCAGAGATGAAACAGGATACATTACAATTTATACTGCAGAAATTCAAAGTGTCCTTACAGCCTACTATAAGCAACTGTATGTCAATAAATTGGAAAATCTGGAAGAAATGGATAAATTCCTAGATACATATAGCCTACCCAGATTGAACAAATCCAAAATCTGAATAAACTAATAACAAATAATGAGCTAGAAGCAATAATTTAAAAAACCCTCATTAAAGAAAAGCTCAGAATCCAAAGGCTTCACTGCTGAATTTTGCCCAACATTCAAAGAGCTAATAGCAATCCTACTAAACTACTAAAAAAAAAAAAAAATTGAGGTAGGAATAGTCCCAAACTCATTCCACGAGACCCAGATCACCTTGATACCAAAACAGATAATGACATGACAACAACAGACAAAAAGAGACCTATTGGCCAATATCTCTGATGAACACAGATACAAAAGTCCTCAACAAAATATTATACTTGAAAACTGAATTCAAAAACACATTAAAGAGATTATCTATCATGATCAAGTCAAATTCATCCCAGGAACAAATCAAACAACTGATACTTCGTATCAACAGAATGAAGGACAAAAACCATGTGATCATTTCAATTGATGCTGAGAAAGGATTTGATAAAATACAACATCCCTTCATGATAAAAACTCTCAAAAAACTGGGTGTGCCTCAACACAATAGAAGCCATATATAACAGATCCACACCTAGTATCATATGGAATGGGGAAAAACTGAAAGCCTTTCTTCTAACATCTGGACCAAGACAAGGATGCTCACTCTCACAACTATTATTCATATTGGACTAGAAGTCCTAGCTACAGCTATCAGACAAGAGAAAGAAATAAAGGACATCCATATTAGAAATGAAGATGTCAAATTATCTTTGTCTGAAGGTAATATGATCTGATATCTAGAGAAACCTAAAAGACTTCACAAAAAAATCTATTAGAACTGATAAACAAATTTAATAAATTTTCATGACACAAAATCAACATACGAAAATCAGTACCATTTCTATATGTCAGCAGTAAACAATATGAGAAAACAACCAACAAAGTAATCTCATTTACAATAGCTACAAAAAAGTACCTAGACTTGACTTAACCAACAAAATGAAATATCTCTATAATGAAAACTGTAAAGCACTGATGAAAGGAATTGAAAAGGACACAGAAAAATGGAAAGATATTCCATGCTCATGGATTAGAAGAACAAATATTGTTAAAATGTCCATACTACCCAAAGAGATCTACAAATTCAATGCAATCTCTATCAAAATAGCAGTGACATTCTTCCCAGAAATAGAAAAAATATTCTAAAATTTATATGGAAAAACAAAAAAACCAGAATAGGCACAGCCATTCTAAGCAAAAAGAACAAAACTGAACGTATAACATTACCTGACTTCAAATTATAATAGAGGGTTGTAGTAACCAAAACAGTATGGTACTGGCATGAAAACAGACATACACAACAATGGAACAGAACACAGAACTCAGACAAATCCACACATCTATAACGAACTTATCTTCAACACAGGCGCCAATAACATACAATGGGGAAAGAATAGTCAACAAATGATGCTGGAAAAACTAGATATTGATATGGAAAAGAATGAAACTTAACCTTTATTTCTTGCCATATACAAAAATCAAATCAGAATGGATTAAAGAGTTAAATCTAAGTCTTGGGACTACAAAACTATTAAAAGAACTCTTTGGGGAAATACTTCAGGACAATGGTCTGGGCAAGGAGTTCTTTAATAATACCTCCAAAGCACAGGCAAATAGGACAAATAGAACCACATCAAGCTAAAAACCTTCTGCATAGCAAAAGAAATCATCAAAGAAGTGAAAGGACAACCCCAAGAAGGAGAAAAAGTATTTGCAACTTACCCATCTGATAGAGGCTTAATAACTAAAATATATAAGGAGTTCCAACAATTCAATAGGACAAAATCAAATAATCAGAGTAAAAAATGGGCAAAGAATCTGAATAGACATTTCTCAAAAGAAGATATACAAATGGACAGCAGATACATGAAAAAAGACTCGATAGTATGGGTCATCAGAGAAATGCAGATCAAAAATACAATGAGATATCATCTAACCCTAGTTAAAATGGCTTTTATCAAAAAACAATAATAGAGGATGTGGAGAAAGTGTAGCCCTCATACACTGTTGGTAGGAGTGAAAATTTCTGCAACCAGGATGGAGAACAGTATGGAGGTTCCTCAAATATCAGAAAAGAGAACTACAGTGTGACCCAGCAATCACACTGCTGGGTATATATCCAAAGGAGAGGAATTGAGTTTTTATTGAAAATATATCTGCACTTCCATGTTTATTTCAGCATTATTAACAACAGCCAAGATTTGGAATCAAGCTAAGTGTCTATCAGTGAATGAATGAATAAGGAAACTGTGGAATATTATGCAGCCACAAAAGAATGAAATCCTGCCATTACAACAACATGGGTGGAACTAGAGAATATTATGGTAAGTGAAATAGGGCAAGCACAGAAAGACAAATCCTGCATATTCTCACTCACATGTGGAGTTAAATATTAAAAACAATTGATCTCATGGGGACAGAAAATGGAATGATAATTATGAGAAGTTGGGAAGGGTCATTGGCAGGAGGGGACAAATTGGAGATGGTTAATGGGTGCAAAAATACAGCTGGATAATTAGATAGAATGAACAATATCTGACAGCACAACAAAGCAATTACAGTCGACAATAAGTTAGGGTGCACTTTAAAATAACTAAAATAGTGGAATTGGAATATTCCTAACCAGGAATGATAAATTCCTGAGGCGATGGATACCCAATTACCTTGATTTGATTAATTCGCATTGTTTAGTTGTAGCAAAACATCACATTATACTATAAGGATATACAACTATTATGTACCAATAATAAATTTTTTTTTAAAGAATGGAGTGCAAGTACAAGATAGAATAGTAAGGTTTGTTCATAGAAACTGATATTTGAGATTTTCTGGCTTATTTACTTGAGAAATAAATGGTTAACTTCTTAACTGTCTTTCCTTGTCAAACTGCCTGAGATCTGAAGACAATAAATAATAAAGACATTGCTTAACTAAGCCCCTAAAATGATTATTTGAAGCTCTTAAAACTTATCTGGACGATATTCTATGGTGAGGGGCTAAGGAAAAATACTTTTAAGTCATTTCAGCATGCTTCCTTTGAGACATAATGATCATTATTAAGAGGGGAAAGGGATTCAGAAGAAGAGACTGAAATCACTGTGTGTCAGGAAAAACGAATGATGTCCTTTAGGTATATTTTGATATTTTATACACAAAAAGAAAAATTACAACTCTCCATAGCATGGCCACATATGGAAAAGTGCAAATCAGAGTAAAAATATAATCTTCTCCCTCTCCCAACTTATTCTGAGAGCAAAGTTTTAAACTAGACTATATTTCTATGAAATTTTCATTTAGCGTTAAGGCTGTTCATTCCAGATATAGGAGCTGTTAATATCCAGGTTTTCAGTAAATTACACACTTCATCTCTTGGATAGAAGAGAAATCTTATTCAAGCCCTGTTCATTGCGTTACCTATTTCCATATGAAATTTCTAGTATAATTCTGTTTTTATTACTCAGAATTCATTAAGGAAGAGATGTGCATTAAAACAATATACACACAGTGAGTGGTGCTGTTTTCATGTTAAAATAAATAGACACCTACTTTGTAGCTTTTTACGCCATTGCTTTGACTTCCCTATTGGCCTACAAATGTGAGTTAGGCTGTTAATCAGTTTTACTCACGTACAAAGAGACTTTATTTGAATATTTCTTGATTATTTTTGGAAATATAATTTCAGAGCTTCAATATAAGTTTTCAGCAGTTTTGCTATATTTTATTTTAGCTTAGAAGAGGAAGAAGATGGAAATTTTTCACAATCTCATATAAATATGACATCAGGAGAAATGGTTCATAGAATTTATTAGAACTGCATAGGTGATGGCTTTTTAAAATAATTTACATTTGGAAAATGAACTGAATACCTGGGAGAACTGACCATCTTTGAAGACAAGTATTTTACCACAAGTAGATGCTGCTACTGAACAAGTTGCTGTAATTCTCAGTAGTTGCATTCAGTATGAGAAAATTATTTGATATTTGAAGATCAAGTTCCATGTGTCCCCAAAACCAAAGATCTTTTTTGAAGGTAGCCTTTCTTTTTTTTTTTTTTTTTGAGACAGAGCCTCAAGCTGTCACCCTGGATAGAGTGCTGTAGCATCACAGACCACAGCAACCTCCAATTCCTGGGCTCAAGTGAGTTTCTTGCCACCACCTCCCAAGTAGCTGGGACTACAGGCACCTGCCACAATGCCTGGCCAGTTTTTGTTTGCAGCCGTCATTGTTTGGCGGGCCTGGGCTGGATTTGAACCAGCCAGCTCAGGTGTAGGTGGCTGGCACCTTAGCCCCTGGAGCGAAAGGCACTGAGCCTGAAGGTGGCCTTTCTTAATTCAAATCTTTAGTTTCATTGAAGCTGAACAATTCCATGAATACTATGAAACCTTATGAAAATAGAAATGATTCTGAAAGTGTCCACTTTTTTTCAGTCAAGAACTCAGGTTGGGGTTCATACCCTTTGGAGCGCAAGCCTTTTAAATGCTACTTAACTATAGGATGGCCTTAGCCATTTCACTTTAGCATAAATCAACTTCAAAATTTATAAACTGCTAAAATAAACAATTATATATTATGCATGCATAATATAAATATATGGCTATATGAATAATATAAAAGTATGTGAATATACATAGTGCCTACCTCTTAAAGTGTTGAAAATAAGTTACAATGTACTGAAAAAATTTTACCATAATTGATAGTAAGTACAGTTTTCCCTCAGAATCTGTGGGAGATGGATTCCATTACATCTAGTAGATACCAAAATAAACAGAGGCTCTAGTCCTTGATATAAAATAAAGTGGTATTTGCATATGACCTAGGCAAACCCCCTCCTTATATACTTTAAATCATCTGTACATGTATCAATTCTATGTACAAAGCTGTTACACTGCAATGTTTAGGGAATAATGATAAGAAAATATGTCTGTACATATTCAGTACAGACACAGTTATATCTTGAATATTTTTGATCCATAATTGGTTTATTTATGGGTAAACCTACAAATACAGAGGACCCATTGCATCTAGTAAGCTCTTTTTCTTTTTCAGTGTGAAAGCAGTCACTGTTCATTAACTGACCAGATTACAAAAATAATCAGGGAAGATACCTTAGTTCATCCTTCTTATAACCCTATTAATCTGGTCTTCCCTGTTGCCAATATCGCCATCTTCTCAAAGTGGAGAAGTCTTTTTCTTCATTCCACCCCCTGGAGATGATAACTTAAAGGGCCCCAGGAAGTCATTTGCTTCTTCAAAGCATTTTCCAACAGTATAGCTCTCAGGAATCAGATCTTCCATGCAAATGATGCCATATTTATCAAGAGATTCAGTAACCAAACCATTATCTGTTAATACAATTCTCTTCTTTCCAATTTTGTCACAACCGCACTCGTGGATAAGTTCATTTACTGGCTTCAGATTTCAGTACCCCCATGCAATACACAGTTCTACAATCCTCAGCATGTTAACTGAAGCCTTGTTGAGCTTAACAAAAGTTCCATTGAAGATCTGGTGGAGACAAAGAAGCTGCAATACCTTTTCGTCCTTTGGACTCACACTATTGACCCCTCAGATCCTGATGACAAACAGAAATTTGTTCTGCAGGTACCTAGAAGTTGCAAGCTTTTCTTGCCATCCAAATCTCAGTCCTGTACATCTGCCAGTACTCCTTATAATAATGCTTAGTGTCTTCATAGATAAGCTTCCTCCTTGCCTTTTGAAGCATATTTTGGGCACATGTCCTTCTCAGATGTTTGATCTTCAGCTCAGGGAAATACTTTTGCTTTTTCTTAAGGGTTTCTGGCACAGCAGGAACCTTCTTTATCTTCTCTGTGACATCCTCATGGTTCCAGCCAGAAAAGAGGCCTCATAGTAAGTTCTTAATAAAGTGTAGGCCTTATGAATGACAAGGCAGAATGAGTTCTTTTAATCAGGGCTTGATATATAAGGAAGATTATCCTTTATGTTAGAAAAATATGTTTTATTTAAACATGGCCAGTTTAGCAATTTATCTTAAGAGTACTCTTTTCCAAATGTGATTTTGCAATGAAGTTGTCCTCTTCAACTAGAAGAGAGGGTATCTCTCATGCCCGTATAGGGAAAAGCAAAGCCTATGTATAGTTTTGTTACCATGAAATGGATTCTTTTTGGTGTTAACTCATACTCTGAGAACTTTGCTTACAGCTTACAGCTGCCACGAAGGCATAAGTTCTGTAAGATAAGTTTCACTGACTCTGCTGATGACACCTGTGCAAACAGATCAGGATATGTCATTGTAATAGAGCCTATTGTTGCTAGAATCAGAATTTTTTTTTATGGGATTAAACTACAGATATCATACTTGGTACTAAGATACCAAGTAATTATCATAAAAAACCAAAACATCTAAAGAGATCTTCAGAAAAGACCGAGCTGCTGTTTGTCTTACTCTCCATTAGTCATCTGTTCAGAGCCAAGTGGAGATCCATTATGTTTATTTCATTTGGTTTCAATACAACCACAAGGCTACAATTATCATGTGGATACTCATGGATTGGAACCAGAAAATCATTTTTTAAAAAAATTCCAGGGTTAGTGCAAAAACTGAGAAGTCTTTTCTTCTCTGGGGATTCTTTGTCTCTTTGGCCCTGGCCCCAGGCGTTTGACAGCAAAGCCTGATCTAACCTCTGTACACACTGCCTCTGCAGACATCAGCGACCAATGCCAAAATTTTCCTGAACTTTCTATTTAACAAGGAGAGAGACCTGAACACTTGTGATATCTCCTTTTAGGCGGCTCATAGGAACCTCAAACTGAAGGTGATCTCTTGATCTTCCCCATCCATGAACTTGGGTGAAATGGCACCATTTATATTTTTGATAATTTTCTCTCCCTTAGTCTTCTATATTCCCTTTACCACCAAATGATCTTGATTATTTTACCTTCTGAATATATATCAAATCTCCCCTCTACACACATTGTTTCCACGTTCACGCTCATCATTTTTAATGCAGGTCACTCACAAGTCTGGCCTGAAATAGTTTGTTGTCTCCTGAGTTAGTCCCCTCCAATCCCTTCTCCATGCTGTAACTGAAGGTGTCACCATGTGTAGGTGAGTTGCTTCTTAAGCTGAAGGGAAGGGCGTAGGTCAGGAGGGAGAGGACTCATTTGTCTCTATGAAGTTTTTCTACCTTCTAACAAACAGCATTGATAGGGTTATAAGCAAAATACCAGTTCTGACCCAATTATTCCATGTAAGCATTTGCTCTAAAACCAGTTTTATTGAGATGCCATTTGTTTAAGAATTTTACTTTTAGGCTCTGCGCCCATAGCATAGTGGTTATGGCGCCAGCCACATACACCAGAACCAGCAGGGTTGAACCTAGCCTGTGCCTGCCAAACAACAATGGCAACTACAACCAAAAAATAGCCAAGCATTGTGGCAGGCACTTGTAGTATCAGCTACTCGGGAGGCTGAGGCAAGAGAATCACTTAAGCCCAGGAGTTTGAGGTTGCTGTGAGTTGTGACCTGGCACTCTACCGAGGGCAACATAGAAAGAAACTGTCACAAAAAAAAAAAAAAAGAATTTTACTTTTAATCTTTTATTTTGAATTTTATGTAGATTTGTTCATAGGATTTTGTCACCTTCTAATGATAAAATTGATACAATCCTTTAGATCAGTGGTTCTCACAGTGTGGTCTTTTGGCCGTCACCATCCAAGGACCTCAGAACTTGCTAGAAATGCAAATATTCAGTATCTACCCAGAAGTATTAAGGTGGGGCTCAAAAGTCTGTTTTTAAGACGTCCCTCCAGTGATTGTGATGCACCCTCGTGTTTAGAGCCACTACATTTGATCATCAATTCACCCCACATGTGTGGCAGAATATGGTCACTTCTGGCCAATGGAGAGCAGTTTGTCACAGGACCTGAGCTAATGCAGGTGTTTGCAATGACCTAGCTGCTGAACCTTCGGCAGGCTCCATCATTAGCTAAGTGACTTATTCTCAAGTACCTACTTCTCCAAAGGCAATTCAAATTCACGTCCTAAAAAAATCACAAATGATTGTGTGTCCTGGACATTCATAGTCAGTGCTTAATTATCAAAATCATTAAATATAAACCTGTGAATGTCAGTACTCTACTGTATTTATTATAAAGTGTTAAATGGTGGAAATAGGATTTAAAAGTTCAATAATTAACAGGCTCTGTGACATATTCACACTGAATTTTTTTTTTTTTTTTGAGGTAGAGCCTCAAGCTGTCACTCTGGATAGAGTGCTGTGGCATCACAGATCACAGCAACCTCTAATTCCTGGGCTCAAGAGAGTCTCCTACCTCTGCATCCCAAGTAGCTGGGACTACAGGCACACACCACAATGCCTGGCCATTTTTTGGTTGCAACTGTCGTTGTTGGGCGGGCCCGGACTGGATTCGAGCACACCAGCTCAGGTGTACATGGCTGGCGCCTTACTCCGTTGAGCTACAGGCACCGAGCCCACACTGTTATTTTTTTAAAGTAGGTAAAATGATACTGCTATATTGAAAGGAAGTTTAGAAGTCAGATTATTAGTCCATCCGGGAAGGACATATCTATAAAAAAAAATTCAGGGTCATTATAATGTCTTCAAAAAGAGCTCACTTGAAAAATTACACTGAGAATGTAAAGATTAGATTCCAAATCCTTTTCAAAGGAAAAAGATACATATGGTTTTTCAGGTCACTTCTGAATTGAGTGACACTTCAATCATCTTTCTATCCATAGGGGTTCCTGAATCAAATAAGGCCACATGCAGCAAAGAAATTTTCTGATGTTTGGTACTGATTCTGGCCCAAGCTCAAGTTTTGTTCTGAGATGTTTTCATTATGTATTTGTTTCTCTTCTTGAGAGGTATATTTTAATTATAGTCAATCTGCTCTTTCATTTGTGGATAGAAATTATAGTTTGGCAATAAATGTAGAAAGTTCAAGGTTAGAAATCCAAGCCTTTAATGGCTCACAGAAAAACAAACATTGACAAAGTACTAGACAAATGTTCTGTCTCAAGATATTAATCACAGTTCCAATTACAAAATTGTTGTCTGTCTCTTCAAATGTTGGGTGTCCGGAAGCTGCCTGCATCCTTGGCTCTAGGGTGCTCTTGGCTGAAGAATGACTAGACACCCCAAACTAAGGCAAGCATGAAACAAAGTTTATTGAGAAAGAGAAAGATGAGTTTACAGACTTAGAAGGTTTATCGAGCAAGTCACATTCACCATAGAGAGCAAATAGGCCTCCATGTTGGGACAAGAAAAGGCAAAGAGGCCTTGGTTACGGCTGGTGGTTCTGCTTTATACTGCCTGGATTTGGCCTACCTTGTGGTTCAGAGGTCACCTTGGAACCAGAGTCTTTCTGCACGTAGGGACCTCTCATGAGCCTCTCTAAGAGCTCATTGGGGGTGTGAATCACAATGTAGAGTTAGGCAAATGTCCTCATAACTAGTCTTAAGACTGTTCTATGTCACTTTCAGGACTGTTGTACCTGTTGGTAGAGCCATGGGCTAGAGCATCTTCTGCATCCTTTTTTGCAGCTGGCATGCTCAGTTCCGAATGGTAGATTGGTGAGTGTGTGTGTGTGGGGGGTTGTTTCCTTCTTCCCAGCTGTGAGAATCACACACAGGATTAACTTGAGATAGGGGGACTGGGAGCCCCACCTTTGTCCTTTTTCCCTAGGAGAGCTGGATTTCTATCTATCTACCTAACACAATGAGTATGACAGTTCTTGAGTATTTATCTAAAGACCCTTTGTTTCCGAATGTGATTTTCTCTATCATTATCAATCTGTTCACCTTCTTTGTGTTATGTTTAGGAGAATTTCCATCTTTAGACCTTATCCACACTTGTCTTCTTATAAGGAACAGAGTATTCATTCTCCACTTTTGTAAAGTTCCCATTATTGCTCATAACTTTCAATGACCATTTCCAGTTCGGAGAGCAGCTATGGCTCCTGAGGTCAGCTCTGGTGTTTGTGGTGGACTCTGAAATGTATTGTCTGCCCAGAGCCTCACTGTCACTAGGAAGTAACACCTTCCACCTTTGGTGTGTTTGCTACTACTGTTATTCCAGATCCTGGTCTACCTCTGTGGTTGCACAGCTTGGACAGGGGCAAGCATGAAATATGGCTGGATTTTCCTCTCCAAGCCCTTGTTGGAGAGACAGGTAGATTCAGGTGGCCTGGAGGAAGAGGAACCTTTGAATGCATTTGTCCAGAGAACGTGCCTCCTTACCTTTATCCGTCCCATGAGGAATGCCTTTGCATTATTTGCGCAAAGGAATTGGCAGCATCTTCTTCCCAAAGTAGTTCTGTCCACAGTCTAAAAGGGAGCTCATGTCTAAGCAGGATAAATCAGAGCCCTTAGTTTGATTCCATTATCAGCAGAAAATATTTATTGAACACATTTCATGTGCTAATCATTGCTTTTGAAATTTAAAAGTTTTTTTCTTATTATCTTCTCCATTGTTTTACAGGTGGTAACTGAGGTTTGTTTCAATATCTGGCCTAAGATCTTTAAGCTGGAGCATATAAAAACAGGAATTTGGGGTTCTCAAATTGGTGGTCTCTATTGCTCAGATGCTGCAACTATAATCTGGCTGTGGTATTTGTGACCTTGTTATCCCTGGGCACAATTCACCTGCCTGGGCTGATAACCCCTTAACTTCCCAGTACTGATTAAAGCAATACAGACTGAAGAAAAAGACCACTCTCTGCCAAACTCCAAATAAGATTTTAAGATCGATTTATGGGAGATTTTGTAAATGTTTGAATTATAACTGATAAATTTACCCTAACGGTGGTTGTTCCTAGATCACTGTTGAAGATAAGATATGGCTTACTTATAGATTGACGATTTTTTAGTTTATCATTCAATAAAATCAGAGATACCTATACACGTATGTGTTAGGATTCACAGAGCAAAAAAGACTTACATAAAACAAGTGTTTTTCTCCCTCACATAAAGTTTGATGTTGTGAGATCCAGGAAAGTTCTTGTAGTCCTAGAACAGTAGTTCTCAACCTTCCTAATGCCGCGGCTCTTTAATATAGTTCCTCTGGGTTGTGACCCACAGGTTGAGAACCACTATCCTAGAAGGTTTTTTCATTTTTTTAATAAAGTCTCACTATGTCACCATTGGTAGAGTACTATGGTGGTGTCACAGCTCACAGCAATCCCAAACTCTTAGACTTAAGTGCTACTCTTGCCTCTGCCTTCCAAGTACCTGGGACTACAGGTGCCCACCACAATGCTGGGCTATTTTTTAGTTGTGGTTGTCATTGTTGTTTAGCAGGCCCAGGCCAGGTTCAAGCTGCCACCCTTGGTGCATGTGGCTGGCACCATAACCACTGTGCTAAGAGTGCTGAAGTGTACTAGAAGGTTTACAGAGACCTAAGACTTTCCTACTCTCTTGTTGAATAATAACAGGGGTGCATCTTTGTTCAACAGGTCACTTCATAGTCCGAGATGCTTTGTTCAAGTCCAACAACTATATCTGCATTCCAATCCCCAAAGAGGATGTGGATAGAGGGGTCTTGTTTTCCCTTTTGAGGAGACTCCATAAGTAACACATATATGAACACCTTTGTTTCCATTAGAATTTAATCACATGACCACATCTACTTATAAAGGAAGCTGAGAAATACAGTCCTATAGTTGGACTGGAATGTGTGTAATTAAAAATCTGCATTATGCAGTTCACTCATGTAACAAAAACACTTGCAGCCCCTTAATATTTGGGGGAAAGGGATGTTCTTATAAATGAAGTGCAGAATAGGTAATGGGAGGCACCTGTAGGCTCTGCCCAATGTTGTTGTCAGGAGCTGGCCTGAGCTGGGAGAGGAAGCTAAGCAGCCAGGTGGTAGTAGTAGTTGATTAAGCCAAAAGAGGTATGCTTGTAATCACGAACTGCCACAGCATAGCCAAGAGTCCAAATTAGGAGGGGGCACCAGTGTCCCTGTTCCATTTATTTCTATGGAAAGACACACTCCATGAAGGCCAGTGGGTCACTGTAGAAGGTTAGAGGCCAGCTCACTGTTTAGGGAGCCCTGGGAAAAAGGCTCCAGCAGTTTTATGGACCTTGAAGTCCAGGAGGTCAGGAGAGGGTTAGGGGGAGAAAGGTATGTGGTACTGAGTCCAAGCAGCAAAGAGCATCTTCAAGGACTCTCTTCCACTAGATAAAGAAAACCTCAGTAGTGATACCTGCTGAGAAAATCTGCCCAAGGCCTCTTATACAAAGACCTAGGGTAGAGGGCTCTGGGCCAGCTATGCAAATACGTGAAGAACAGATAAGAGGGCCCAGTCCTTGGCTGCAACTCCCCTGGGAGTGTAACTGCCTTACACTGGCGATGCTCCAAGTTCACGATTGGGAGGACAGCTTTGTTCCCAAAGTCCTTCCAGGTAAAGCCTCTGCAAGTGCCTATGGCCAGGCTTGTAAAATCACACAGGGATTGAAGTAGGAGAGTGACTCCTCAATAACCCATGTTTTCTTCACCTTCTCCCACCTCTTTAACAGTCAGCCATGGGTACTAAAAGCTGCAAGCTAATGTACAACCTCTTAATGAGTTTTCTTCTTAATTAATTTCTTACCTTATTTTATTTGCCCATTAGGATATCTTACCATTTCAGCAGGGGAGGATGTCTTCACCAAAATACCACCTTTTTTGGGACATCATTGGTTTTTACCTTTAGCTCTATTTCCAGACTCTACCCCTATTATTTGGTGAAAATAAATTAACCCTGTGCCTGCCATGTTGCAGTGTCTGACACAGGCATTTCCTTCCTTCTCTCTGTCCAAGTGTCTAGTATCCTTTGTCTATAGTGTGGGGCATGTGTTATGTGCTCCAAAGATAATTATTCATTTAAACAAAGATGAGCTCAATTTTTATTTATTTATTTTTTTATTTTACTTATTTTTTTTTTTGAGACAGAGCCTCAAGCTGTCACCCTGGATAGAGTGCTGTGGCATCATAGCTCACAGCAACCTTCAATTCCTGGGCTCAAGCAAGTCTCCTGTCTCTGCCTCCCAAGTATCTGGGACTACAGGCGCCCGCCACAATGCCTGGCCATTTTTTGGTTGCAGCTGTCATTGTTGTTTGGCGGGCCCAGGCTGGATTCGAACCCACCAGCTCAGGTGTACGTGGCTGGTGCCTTAGCCCGCTGAGCTACAGGCGCCAAGCCGAGCTCCATTTTTAAATGAAAAGAACCTGAAATTCCAGAAGGAAGTAAAAGAAAGCTATATAAAAATACTAAGATATACAGAAAAGTATCATTAACAGTGCTGTTGTTTAGGAATTCAGAAAGTGAATGAGAACTCTCCTCAGGATCCTGGTGGTGGTGAAGATTGGTATTGGCCAAAAGGAGGAGACGGAGGTACAGTTGTCACTGCCCATTGTCCTTTCTTTCTTTTCTACATGGAGAGTGAAGTTATAGAAAGAAAATCAACACAAGTGGATTGCTGGTTATGTGGGGCAAGGGAAAGAAGGAAAAGATGATGAAATCTGTGTGATTAGAGGGTGTGTCCTCCCCGCCTCTCAAAGTCACGTGTCAAGCTCCTAATTCTCAAAGTGAAGGTATTGAGAGGAAGGTGATTAGGTCATGAGGATGAAGCTCTCAAGAATGAGATTGGTGCCCCTATAAAAGAGACCCCTGGGAAACCCCTCATCCCTTCCATCACGTGAGAACACAGAAAGATGAGCCAGAAAACCAACTCTCACCAGACACTGAATCTGCCTTTGTCTTAGATTCTCCAGCCCCTGGAACTATAGAAATATTTATATTATATTTATTTAATAGAAATAAATTTCTATTGCTTCTGAACTACCCACTCTAGGATATATGGATCTACAAAAGTTTTGAGACAGACTGTGTCTCCAAAGTCCATTATTTCATTTCCAATGAATGCTGTCAACCATGTCCTTTCTTTTCTTTTATTTTTTTATTTTTTATTTTTATTGCACATATTTTTATTTTTTTTAATTAAATCATAGCTGTCTACATTAGTGCAATCATGGGGTACAATGTCCTGGATTCATATACAATCTGAAATATTTTCATCCAACTGTTCGACATAACCGTCATGGGATTTTGTCATTTATTGTACGTAACATTTGTATTCTGCATTTAGTAGGTTTCACCTGTACCCTTCTAAGATGAACCATAGGTGTGATCCCACTATTTACCCTCTCTTCACCCACCCTCCCAGTCCCCTCCCTTCCCTTGCCCCTTTCCCCATAGTCGTCTGCTATAATTGGGTTATAGCCTTCATATGAGATGTTGGCGTGGATGTGGAGAAAAGGGAACACTTCTACATTGCTGGTGGGAATGAAAACCAATACATTCCTTTTGGAAAGACGTTTGGAAAATATTCAAGAGATTTAAAAATAGACCTGCTGCCCCCTTCCCCCCCCAAAAGAGACCTGCCTATTATTCCTTTAGGAATAGTAGGATCAAATTTGGTATATACCTAGAAGACCAAAAATCACATTATAACAAAGATATTTGTACCAGAATGTTTATTGCTGCCCAATTCATAATTGCTAAGTCATGGAAGAAGCCCAAGTGCCCACCAATCCACGAATGGATTAATAAATTGTGGTACATGTACACCATGGAATATTATGCAGCCTTAAAGAAAGATGGAGACTTTACCTCTTTCATGTTTACACGGATGGAGCTGGAACACATTCTTCTTAGCAAAGTATCTCAAGAATGGAAGAAAAAGTATCCAATGTATTCAGCCCATCCATGTCCTTTCTGATTCACCCGCGCAAGTTACAACGTGCTCGGCTTATGGGTGTTGCTGGGAGGGTGTTGTTTGTTATCGTCCATGCAGATTTTACATTTCTTGATTTTTGTGTATCTCAAAACTTTCACCATGACCCACATATTTTGGTAGAACAACCCAAGTGGACTAAGACAAAGAGTTTTAAGCCTGGTCTAGAAGATATTGATCCAGCCAATGAAGAGTTGGGAATCTGCTGCCAATCATTGACCAGAACAAGAATGGCTTTGTTTGTGGAATGGAGTTATAACTATGACTTTGGTATTAGGCGTGCTACATTTTTTTTTTTACAGTAAAAATGTGATGTAGTGAAAATATTCAGCAGGAAGTTTGAGATGTGTTACAATTAAGAAGAGAGCACAGATCTAGAGATACTGACTCAGATGATCACTCTGTGAATGATCATTATTAAATTGGTAAACACATATGTATGCACAATAAAACAACAACCATCACTAAAACAAAAGCACGAAAGACCACTAAGGAGGAAGTATACAAATGTGGTTTAATCTTACTCCCACACTGAAAAGCAAAACTAAAATAAAATACATAATTACACAATGATGGAGAATATCACAGATATGTTATTTCATAAGAATTTCACTGTAATAATCAGTCTACAAGTCAATGCATGTAGGTCAAGACTTATAAGTATACTTCTGTTTTTGGATTTCACCTATGTGAAAATTTTACTTAATATTCCAGCCTCAAGAGGAGTCAATTTTCAGAGAAAGTGCAACGTAGTTTAGAAAAGGTAGTATCTTATTTGGAAACAATCACAACCAGGTGGAGAGGAGAGCAGGCCAAGAGATATATTTGGGATGGACTGTGTCTCACTTTCTTGTAAAAGAGAGTCTTTTTCCCTAGAGAAGCCTTGGGGTTCACTGATTTAAGAGGGAAAAGTCAGAAATGAAAAGGAAAGTGTTCTGTGTCTTTGTAAAAGAATGGCTCTTCCCTTGACCATTCTATTACTTAAGAAGAAACACTCTTTTATGTATTTCTTTCAGTAAAATATTAGATTTGTTGCATAGAAAATGTTTCACCCCCTTAGTTGTTAATTACCAAGCGATTCAGCCTTTATCAGTCCAGGTTATTGTGTACCTAGGAAGCAATTCTCTTCTGCCCCTACGTACACACCAAGATTATGCTGTTCTCTTACTGCTCAACTGTTGTACCCATTGGGGTCAAAATAATTTATCACTCAAGTCACCTAAATCTCATCCCTGCCCTCCACAAAATTATAAGTTTTAGCCACTCTGATTCTAGAAACAAATGCATGTCATTTTATTTTTCTTTCTTTGGAAGCTGGGTTCCTTCCTGTCTATCACAGGTAGGATTTATATCTATATGTTGTATAGTGCTACATCTTGACTTTAAAAACTATTTTTGTTTATCTTCTCTTTTCATCAGCGTATACTTTAGGACTTTCATCAGAATGGTCACTATAATATACAACCTAGAAAATTCACTTGCTTTCTCTATGCAGATTTACTTCCCCATTTTCTGGAGAAAAATTGCTTAATTGTACTTAGAATATAATACTAAGAAATGGAAGGAGTAGCAAAGGAATAGAAATTCTCCATAATTTTTTTTTTGTTCTTTCTTCTGATTTCTCTTCAACTCCAGGATGTCTTGTCTTGTCTTTTCTTTCTTTCTTTCTTTCTTTCTTTTACTTCCTTCCTTCTTTTTTTTTTTTTTTTTTGAGACAGAGTCTCAGCATGTCACCCTCAGTAGAGCAGTAGAGTGTCTTGGCATTACAGCTCACAGCAACCTCAAACTCTTGGGCTTAAGTGATTCTCTGGTCTCAGCTTCCCGAGCAGCTGGGACTACAGGTGCCCACCACAAAGCCCAGCTATTTTTTTGTTGCAGTTGTCATGGTTGTCTAACCCGGGCTGTGTTCATATCTGGGTTCATGAACCCGGGCTGGGTTCATATCTGCCAGCCTCCGTGCATGTGGCCGGTGCCGTAACCTCTGTACTATGGGTGCTAAGCCCAAGATACCCTTTTCCAATCATTCATCAATACCTCTTCCTAGTGTTGGATCCTATCAATATCACATCTAATGTTCATTGAACTTTAGATGTAAACTCTTCTACGCCTATTTACATTTTTAAGACTTGTCTTCAAACAAAAAGAAAAATGTGGCTTCTCCTCTGGGAACTCCTAGTTTATTTGAAGATGATCTGAACCATAATTTGGGCTTCATGGTAGTGTCCTATACTAATGCTTTTGGTACACAAGTAAGGCAACAGAATGGCCCACAGGGCAGTTTAGATTTTTTTCTCCTTCCTTCCCACCTTGTGAAAAAAAAAGCAAAAATAAAAGGAAACCTTAAAGGTTCCTTCTCTGATTTTTGGCATATAGCATCTGTTTCTGAGAAATGAACAATGCTGTATTTGCAGGAACAGAGACTTTGAGCTGCCTGTTGGCAACTTTTGAATGGTAAACCATAACAGTGATCCCATGTACACAAAGCATTCTGTCGTAAAATTATCAGAATATGGTGAAAGAGAAAATTCAACTGTGTTAGGATAGATGGAATTATTTATATAATAAATAATGTTGGACCACTTGATAGATAAAAAATGTTCTCCATTTCACAAAATACATCTAAATAAATGCCAAATTAATTGTAATATTAAATCATAAATAATATACTCTATTATATATTTATTATATTGAGTAATAAAGGAATAAGAAGAAAATAACAGATGGAAAGAGTCTTCTAAGTCAAAAGGCAAAGAAAGAAAACAGAAAGGAAAATGTATATATATTTAAATAAAGATTAACATCTTCTATATGATAAATGGTTACACAAAAATGGGAAAAGTTGAGCACATGCATTATACAATAGAATTAATAAATATAATGTATAAAGGATCCTTAGAGTGTAATGATAAAAGGATGAATGTTCCTATAGAAAAGACAAGCCAAAGATGTGAATAAAGGCATTCATAGAAGTAATAATTGTAAAAAGTAACAAGGTCAAACTCACTCATATTCAGAGAAATACATGTGAAGAATGTGAAGTTGCAATTTTTTTACCTACCAAATTGGTAAGTCCTTTCTTTCGTCCAGGGCTTTAAAAAAGGAAAACAATGATCTATTTCAACACAGTGGGGAAGACTATCTGTGCTGGACTTTTAGAAAGGTGACATATTGGACTTTTAGAAAGGTTGACTTCCATCAACACGTTCCTTCCAAAAGGAACTTTTAAGGGCAGATTTATCTATTTTTAACAAAAACTTCCAAATATGCAAAAATAGAATAATAACATAAACCCCCAAGTATCCTCATCTAGATTGAACATTTGCAATATTCTCAGGCAATTTTGATAAAAAAATGTTTTTTTTGATTTTAGGATCCAATCCTGGATAGGATGCAAGTATATATCAAAAGACTTGTGTGCAAATGATTTGGCCCAGGAATTCAACTTCTAGCTTGTTCTCCCAAAACAATAATCTAAGGATTGAATAATGATTTGTGCCCAGTTGTTAAGAACAATAGAAAATAGCATACTAGTTTACTTTTTCAAATATTTATAATATTTATGAAATCAGGCAGAAAATAGTTACTCTGCTTACAAAAGGATTGGGACTCCATCCAAATCATTAGTCTCCCAAAGCCCTGCTCTTTTCACAAATTCTTCTACTAACTAACAGGTCTTTATCCACAGATGAACCCAAGCGTAAGGCTTGGTGCTTTCCTAGCTACCTCTGCATCCTTATAACAGCTCTGAGGTTGATACTATGGCTTTTCCTGTTTCTCAGATGAGGCTGAGTAAATGACTCATCGTTAACATGTCAAGGTCATGGTCACTTCTAGGCATTCAGGCTCCAGGGCTGCCATGATTGAGCACTAGAACAATTACTTCTAGACTAAAATTAGAAAATAAAACCTCTTTAAAATAGACAAAGGAAGAATTCAAAATAACAAATCCTAAAAACACACCCACTGTTTAACTTACTTTGTGCTGTTTTTCTTCAAAGGGTATTCATTTTTATTTTTAATTTGACTTTAGTATAGTTTGAGTAAAGCATATGTCCCAGACACATTTGCAAAGAGCCTGATAGGTAAAAAAAAAAAAAAAAATTGACATTTCAATGCTTGGGTAAGAAAGAACTTTCCTGTAAGACTTTTGTTATTGTTTATATATTTTATATAACACAATACAAAATAACCCACAAAAATTTATGCGTTAAAAATTATTTTGTAACAGCATCACAAGACCAGGGAATAAACACATGTACTCAATACCAAATTGTAACTAATCAATCAACATTTAGGTGCACATATGGAAGTAAATCTCAGTGGAAAACAAGCTGCGAGAAGGGAAAGGAGGGGATAGTTCAACTCACAGCTATCGGGTACAGTGTACACTATCAGGTGAAGGACACACTTATATATTTGACTTGGTCTATACAGAAACAAAGAATGGAAATAGGCTCAGTGCCTGTAGCTCAGTGGCTAGGGCGCCAGCCATATACAACAGAGCTGATGGGTTCGAATCCAGCCTGTGCCTGCCAAACAACCATGACAACTACAATGAAAAAATAGCCAGGCGTTGTGGCAGGAGCCTGTAGTCCCAGCTACTTGGGAGGCTGAAGCAGACAATTGCTTAAGGCCAAAAGTTAGAGGTTGCTGTGAGCTGTGATGCCATGGCACTCTACCTAGGGTGACATAGTGAGACTCTGTCTCAAAAAAGAAAAAAAAGTATGGAAACAAAACATGTGTACTTTCTACAATTCTGAAATAAACAAACAAACAAATAAAAAACCTTCATCCCTACTATGTTGTGACTACCTCCAGGCAAAGAAGTAGAATTTTGCCAACTACCTCAAGGTCCCTTCCATGTGCTCCTTCTCAATTAGAGTCCTCTCCTTCTCCCATAAATAACCACTATTCTATCTTCATAGTAACCATAGTAATCATTTTTAATAAATTTTTATCACTCAAATATGCATTCCTAAGCACTTTACTTTAGTCTTGTCTATTTATTTTAATATGTTATATTTAAGACTCTCTTAATCTGTAGATTCTCTCTCTATTCTTTTTTATCTTACAATTTATCAGCATAATATTATTCTTAAAATCATCCTTTATAGGTGATGACAGGCTGTGCTGTAAATAAATTCAGCTGTTGAACATGAGTAGTTATTCTGCATTCAAAGATATATGAATCAAGTCACCGGCTACAATTCAACAAATAATTCTTAATTTTAGGTCCCATAATGTGAACATTCTTCAATCTTGATTTAATTTAATGCTAATTTTGGGAGGGGGAAATTGTTTGACAATTAAATTTAAAAATTTATTTTAAGAAATAAAAGGTCTTGAGTAAATCAAGTGGGGCTTCCTGGAGCCTTCAAATTGCAGGTATCACTGAGGATAAAGGGATATTTGTTATAATGACCCAAGACTGTTTAGGGGAATCAAAAGCTTCTACTGAGTGGGCCATAAGTAAAAGAGCGCTCTAGGCCAGAGCATCACAGATTAATATGCATGCAAACATCTGAGGATTTTGTGGGAATTCAGATTCTGATTCAGTAGACCTGGGGCAGGGCCACAGATTGTTCACTTCTAATGATTCCCAAGGTCATTAGAAGGTCGATTCTGGAGATAGATGGCGAGAGACTGCTCTTCAATGCTGGCCCAATATGTGCTGTCATATTTATTGTTACAGATGCTCCCACTGCATTCATATAGCAGAATACAAGAGAAAATAAATTGTACATGCAAGCAGAGTGGGAAGCACATAAAACAACAGGTGTTCATTGAAGACCCCCAAGGTGGGATCCCTAAGGAAATGCTACCTCTGTTCCAATGAGCGTGGATACGTGAACTAAAACAATGATTAAGCATTTGGAGAAATGACACCTGGAAGTAATCAGGCTCCCTCTTCCGGCTACAATTCACATCTTCCCAATCTCTCTGTACACACCCTCATCCCTAAATCTGCACTCTCATTCTATGAAATGAAGTTCACGATCATGATTAGAATCTGCCTTGAGGGAAGAGATAAATCTATTCTATTGCTTCCTCTGTAAATGAAGTTATCACTCCTTAAATTTTGTAGATAAGGTAGAAAGTTAAAAGCATAGAGCACGGTGGGCTTTCCTGGGTTTATTATTTAATCTTAATTGTCTCCTAATTAAGCATGTATTGTTAAATGAAGTTAGCATTCAGGTTTAGAAATTACCAAGCAGGTGTTTAAAAGACATCAGTAAGCATTTCTGCTATGGTCTAATTAGTGTTCTAATACATTTTACAAGCAGTCATCATTTTTTCTTCTTCATTAGTTCCTGATATGTCGTATAATGCATCTTATGAAAATGTTCCTACCAAGTTCGGAAACTATGGCTGCACACAAGAAAGAAATGCTACAAATGTGTGTGTTTTAAACATACAAATTATATGTATACACACACATATATTCAGATAAAACCTCGAGTAGTCAAGGCTTAATATTTATTTGTATATAATAAAATAAACTTGTACATATTTATGTTTGTCTAATTCTATTTACTCTGTGTTGCAAAGTGATACTTCACATAGTTGGAAGGATGAGCCTTAGTTATTGCCATTGTTGTCAGGGAGCAATTAAACTGATATATTAATGGCCCCCCACCACCCCCTTCAATGATCACACACATAGTTTGGCTTTAGGCTTTTACGTAAGTGGAAATTAGGTTACAAGTGAGTCAGCCTTGAAAAGGTAATATAAGGGTGCCTTAAACCAGAGGGACCCATCCTATTATTTAGTTAGGTTATAAGAGTTAGTTGGAGGCAGATTGTGCAACTATGAGCCTTAGACCCTTTGTAAAACAATCTAGTCACACTTTCTCTTTAACTTCTGTACCCTTGAGTTACTTGGCTATGGAGTTTGGGTCAGCTATGCCAACTTGGGAACAAAATCCACTATTCTTCAAGTGTATCCTTTAACAACTCAGCAGATGGAGAGAGGGAAGTGCAATGAGCATCTGCACAGGTATCTGGCTCTGAGGTTCATAGGCCGTGTTCAATTACATTTGTTACCTTGAGATAATCGATATTTCAGGTCTGGCACAACTTCATGGGCTCTCCGTCTAGCCGTCATGCCCGAGCTCCCAGTCTGTCTCCCTGTGGCATTGGCTGGAATTGTGAAAAGCAAAGATGAAAATCAAAAAGAAGCATCATTTGATGCAGAATTATATTTTGTATTATATTATTTAAAATTTTTTGTTTGCCTTTCTTTCCTCTAAAAGTGTTCATTTTTCTTGGCTTGGCACCTGTAGCTCAGTGAGTAAGACATCAGTCACACACCCCAAAGCTGGCAGGTTTGAGCCCAGCTCGAGCCTGCTAAAACAACAATGGCAACTACAACTAAAAAATAGTCAGGTGTTGTGGTGGACACCTATAGGCCCAGCTGCTAGGGAAGCTGAGGCAAGAGAAGTGCTTAAGCCCAAGAGTTGGAGGTTGCTGTGAGCTGGGATGCCACAGCACTCTACTGAGGGAGAAATAGTGAGACTCTGTCTCAAAAAAAAGGAAAAAAAAAGTGTTCATTTTTCCGATTAGAAAAATAATAAAAGGTCATTGTCAATACTTACAGAAAATTAAAAAGTATGACAAATATAAAAGGATGTGTAGTATAAAAAAAACCATAATCAGATACCCTCCAGCATGTGTATTTTTTGTAATAATTTTATTGAATCATAATTATGTACATTGGTGCAATCACAGGGCACGATTCATATACATTCAGAAATATTTTGATCGTACTGTTACAGATATCCTTCATGGCATTTCCTTGATCCTTTAATAAGTTTCACCAGTAC